>CM035151.1:10223722-10299801 GCA_020205615.1 Panax quinquefolius | reverse complement strand
GTAAAATTCAAGAATGATCAAAACATGGATACAATCAAAGCTAGTATCCGTAATAGATATTTTGGACGAAAAGAAGAAATTTTATTTTTCTATGAATAAAGGCTGAGTATACGTGAATAAAGTGTCAGATATCGCGAATAAGTCTTCAGATACGTGAATAGTAACTCGACACCAAAAGATAGAAATTCCACAAAAAATATTTTCACGCTTAATGAATAGTACTCGTGAATAAGAATCGTGAATAAGAACTCATGAATAGTAACTCGTGAATAAGAACTCATGAATAGTAATCTGACATGAAAAGTTCCAAATTTGATAAAAACTTCAGATCAATATTTCAAAGATAATGATATCAAGAAATAATATCATTACTTAAAAAAAATAATATCCCTTACCTCAAAGAATCAAGATTTCTAAGGAGGAGGCTCAAGTGATGCCGAATGAAACTTGATCTAACAAAGAACTCTCAAAGTATCTAAATACTCACAAAATACGCTCAATAATATAGAGAGAGAAAGAGAGAAAACTTTGTTTCTCAGTGATTTTCAATTCTAACTTAGCCCTCATTTATAGAAAAAATGTTAATTTACCAAGCATTTCTTGACCCTTGCACGATGGCTTTACCTCGCTACTATTGCCACCCACCACATTTGAAATAAAATTCAGCACATTTTTTTCACCAACCACAAGTGGGGCCCACTCAATTCTAGAATTTTCCACCAAAATCAATTATAACCCTAATTTCCTAATCGAGACACCTCTTAAAATTCATAACAAATCATTCGTGCATTTTTAACGGTTCAAAATTTGTGGACATATACTCAACTTATGTATGTATAACATACCCAAAAATTACAACAATCCAACTATTTCGGATTAAAAATTATAACCCCCGCAATATATCTCAAAACCCCGATTTAATTTTTAATACCTCCAATCCGGTAAAATAATCGATAAAACACCTCAACAATAATTTCTTCATTTATAACCACATAAATAAATCCATCATTTATATCCACATAAAATAAATATTTCTTTATCATATGAATCAATAATTAATTATTCACAAATAATATTACGTAATCATAATTATGACAACCAAAGCCGCTCCTCAGAAAGAGGGGCTTCCGATAAGGATTTCTCCTTCATCATGCCAATTAATTAGGTGACCAAACCTCTCCTCGATGTAACTTTCTAGACATTGCCAATAATGCTATCTAATAATATTATTCAAATAATATGAATTATTGATCCGATAATGGAGATAATGCTATGCGGTGACAATTATCAACAACAATAATATAAAATATCAACGCAAAGAATTATCAATCAATAAAATAAAATATTGAATAAGAATTCATCGTGAAAATTATCGAGTAAAGGCTTCTTCACGTAAGGATCAATAATTCAACAATTCCTGCGGCAATACCGCAAGGCTATCAGTAACCACGCCAGACATCAGATTTTAACCACCGGTATTCCAACAAGATTAATTCAGAATAACTACGCTCGTTATTTTTAACCAACTTATATTTGTCGCTTTCTTCATCCAATCGCCACATGGGGCCCACATTATGGTCGCTACTGGCCGCATTTAATATTCCCGACAAAGATTTAATATTCCACGACCAAACGAATATTCCCGACAAAATGAATATTTTATAACCACTTGCTTATTTTGAAATATTTCACATGATTTAACCCTTAACTATCCACATTAATCAAATCAACCCTTACTATTTCAAAATAATAAATAAAGGAAATTCCTTTTATTTAAAAAATTTCGGGTCTTACACTTGGAACAATCAAGAAAGCGCTAACTCTTCGTAATATCATGGACAACTACTATTCATGAAGGGTAATTACTATCGACGAAAGGTAATTACTATCAAGAAGGTAATTACTATTGAAGAAGGTAATTACTATTGATCAAAGTAATTACTATTCACAAAGGTAATTACTATTCACAAAGGTAAATACTATCGATGAAGGTAAATACTATCGACGAAGGTAATTACTATTCACAAAGGTAAATACTATCGACGAAGAGACTCTTAGATGATTTACATATATGGGCCCCCATAAAATAATCAAACTTACCACAAACGCCTCATAACAGTACTTTTATATACATCAAGGATCAATAAATATTACCACAAATCATTTTATTTTTAATCAACACATATTTAATCTTTCAACAATTATTAATCATTTATAACTTGTCGCCTCAATTAATAATATAACATATTATACGTATGATAACGTGACAATAATTGAATCAATAATATAAGAGATATGATGCAAAGAATTATCATGTAGAATAATTGAGTATAAATGTCGACTTCTCACGTAAGATCAATAATCAATACCGTGCTACTACGCAACCACACGACATCGCATTTTTACTACCGGGTAGTTCAACAGCTTTTACTTCAGAATACCTCCGCCGTTATTTTTATAGAAAGATAATTTTGTCGCTTTCTAACTACGACAATACTTCCGTTAGGGGTCCACCATCGATTGAGTCGTCAGATTTAATATTACCCGATTCTACCAAACGAATATTTTATAACAACTTCGCTTACTTTGCAAAATTTATAAATATTACCCACAACTATAACATTATATCAAATTTATTCCATAATATTCAAAAATAATATTTATAGAAAATTCATCTTTATTTATAAAAGTCAGGGTCTTACAACCTCCCTTCTTATGAAATTTCACCCTCGAAATTAGGGTACGACTGATATGATAAAAGAGGTGAGGATACCTTCAATACCTTTATCGTTAAAATATTAAATTCATCTTCTAATCCGCCAAAGATATTCATTAACAATTCATCTTTGCACTACAAAGCCAAAGATATACAACCGTAGAAACCAATAATGCCGAGACGCACCTTAATAAGATCACGACCACGAATTATCCATGCACTATCGCCAAGGATATTCGTGTTTTCAATTACGCTCATGATTATACCAAATAATCCTCGTCATAATCATACCAAGTCTATCAATGCACTACTACCAAAGATGACTTTTACCACATCCATGAATTAATATTTCATCACTTAGACTCACCAAAATTTCAATAATTAATCCATATCATCGAATCATCCCCGCACTACGTGCCAAGGATATTCATTAAGATCACGATCACGAATTATCCATGTACCTACGCACCAAAGATAATCGTGTATTCATTAAGATATCATGACCATAAATTATCCATGCACTACTACCAAAGATAATCGTGTTTTCAATTACTACCAAAGATGATTATACCGAACAACTCTCATTAATCATATCATACCAAGTCCATCTATGCACTATATGATTATACACAATCATGACTTTTCAACATAATATAAGCAATATAGATAATGATATAAAGAATCAATCAAATGAGATAAAGGATAAATATTAAACATTTATAATATAATTTATCCAAGATTCAAGAATATCCCCATGTTATCAATCACTTAATAATCTCATAATCTAATATCATTAATATTATAACAATATTTTAATCACTTCTTAAATTTATAAATAATTTATCTCAATTGTTTACGCTTTTACCATATAATGCATTTAATCATTCAAAATGCCATACTCATAAGATATCATCACCAATTATCAAATCCTCAAAAAAAATATGCATATACTCTATATAGATTCTCTAAATTATAAAATCCTATTTTCAACTTTGTTACTTCACATAACATATTTAACTCATATGTTCAGAATTAAACTATTTTCATGAAAAATACCAAATCAGTCCCAAAAATATTTCTTTCTGGGATTTAGTATAATATAGTCCCATAATGAAAATATATTTTTCTCGAATTTTTAAAATTCATTTACTATTTTTCAAAATCAATTTCTAATTAATTCCTTAAGAAATTAGCTACCTCAAGTTTAACTCCAAAATTCCCAAATCTTGGCAGGACCTTACACATGTTAATGTGAGCCTCTAATTTAAATTTCATGGTCATCTGAGTTATAGAACTCCAGCTATAGCATTTTTCGTCAAAAAACCTAAATATTGAAATGGTCATAACTTGCTCATTTTAAGTCTGAATGAGCTCATTTTTGGACACGATGTTCTTTATACCATATACTTTTATGTCCCAAAAGGCCTGAATTTTTCTCACTAATTAAGTGGCCGAAACAACCCTTACAAAAACGTGGCAGCAACTTTTTTTGGACATTTTCAAGTTTTGACTCTTTTGTTAAAATCACCCACACGAAAATCTACAACACCTTTTTCATTGATTCCACTTGGATTAGTTAGGTAACTCATAGATCTAACTCTAGGACTTAACCACACTCAAAATTCAAAATATAATAGAGATTTGGTCAATTGAATTTCATGTTACGCTTTTCACCAAAATCTGTTTTTAACTCCTCAGGATTTTTAAGAAACTTTCATGTTTTCACATACTAACCAACATAACTCATCATAACACTTACTAATACCACGATACCCATGATTTTCATTAGTCCAATGCTTTTATTATGACTTTCATCATAAACCACGAAAACTGCTCATTTTAGTCAAGAAATATTCGAGGGTTTAAGAAATGGGTTTTATATCGGGTCAATACGAAATTCGATTTCACGCCTAAGTAGGCTAAGAAGTCTTCAAGAATACGCCAGAAATTTATTAATAATAGAAATATCATTCAAAACTGCGACTTTCATCCAAGACTTGATAAGACGTCACATTAATACCAACTGCGACTTCTATCCCTTAACCTAGATAAGACCTCACAATGATACCTATAAACTTGCCATCTTCATTCACGATGTCGCCACAGAAAAGTCCGCTTTGCATATTCCACACAAGGAAGTCAACAACGAAAAAGGTTCGGGGCTTTACTTACGGCTTCGATATGACAATAATCGACTTTAGTAGTTCGTTACTTGAATTCGCACAACAAGTTGGTTATGAATATAAAAGCTAACAACCTTACGAAAAAGATGATGAGTAGTTAACCAATTGATTCCTAAAATCACATCAAAGGCAAATATTTTCAAAAGATAAGATCGACAGTAACGTGAAAATGTTTATTCGAATCAAACAAGATTTAAAATAAGAGCGTAACGAAGGCTCCTACTAACGAAGTTTCAACCAATAAGTCAAAGTTTAACTTCTTCTGAGTCAAATTTAAACGTTGAACACAACTAGGTGAAATAAAAGAGTGGGTAGAATCGGTATCTAACACTCAGATAGACTTCGCAAGAGCTTATGATTAACTTACCCGTGATAATTTTATTCAGTTCCTCGTCACGAAAAAAAAACGCCTCTCTTAAACTACGGCTTTTGGTTTGTCCGGGACAAATTTTGGTGCCTCCATCCTAGTTGAATTTGTCTTCTCAGAAACGACAAAATCGAGCTAAGTGACCTTCTTTCCACAATTATAACATGCTTTGACTCGGCATGGCGCAGCTCGAATCGATGTGTCCTTCTCCGCATTTGAAGCATATGATAGTGGTCTTTCTCCTTCCTTAACAACTGGTGTCAAATCGACGCCTTTTCCATCATCATTGAATCTCCTTTTCTTGAAATGTCCATTCTATTGCTTTGACTCGATTACCACCGGCGTGGTTACCATATCCGCCCGTTGATTCTCCACGCTTGTTGTCACCGCTCATGACTACTCACGCCGGTATTATAATTTTGCCTACCGCTTCTTTTAGTCATGTTGACTCGTTATCGCTACCCACTAATCGAATCGAGCCCTATTTACAACATCCTAATACAAACACGCTTTATGAGAAATAAGATGTCGACGATTCTCCGCTTTCAAACCTCTTAAAAACATTCGCGCCATTCTCTCTTCATTATCCACCAAGTGGGACGAAATCGTGATAACTCCGTAAATTTTGCCTCGTATCGCGACACCTGGCCATATTGTTTTGTTCCAACTTGATAAACTCCACCTCCTTCATGTGGCGTAATACTTTCAGAAAGTATTTGTCGCCGAATGCCTCCCCGAACTTCTCCCAAGATATCTTCAAGACAAAGAAGTCGAGTACGCTTTTACCGATTCCCACCAAGAATCCGCCTCCTCCACAAATATAAAGGCGTAGAAGGAACCTTTGCGCTTCGTTTGAGCATCCCAAGACATCAAATATCTTGGTAATCATTTATCCATGCTTCCGCCAAAGTGGTTTTGGCTTCCTTAAACTCCTGTGGTCCCAGCCTTAATTGTTTAATGCTGACCGCCCGAGAGTTTTCCGTGTTTCCACCCCACGCTTTGGATGTAAGTCGCTACCGATGTTGCATGAATTTAAAACCTCTTAAACGCATCATCGCTCAAATCGATCGATGTTGTTGTTTATACAGAGGATTATCGCCATCCTGCATCAGACATTGTCCCGATTATCGATCCGTGGAGAATCAATACCTCCGTGGCTCCATCATATTCTCAACATTCTCTGATGCCATTTTCAAACACCGCCACAAAATAAGGGTTAATCGACACGCAACATATTATCACTATACTCCTCGAATCGACCAATCAAATACCAAATAAACTTAGTAGTCATACTAATAAGGAATTCCCTATCTCTCCCTCCTAGTTCTAGTCTCACATCTTAGCCAGGATCATATCCCTAAGCTCGATACCAACCGTGACGCCCCCAAAATTAGGTATACGCCACCCATCTTGGGTCGCCACTTACATGGCATGTAATTTAAATACAACTTACTAATATAATCTGCCGTAACAATACAATACGACATAAACCGTGAGTTTGAATACAAATATTGTCTACTAGATATTATACAAACTCAAAAGGAGTCCTCATTACAATTATTATCACACTATTTCATGTAATAAAGTGAGGACTACTAATGCTATCCTCTCGACCATTACTCCGCTCCCCGACTCGTCCCAAATTTATATTCTCATTTCCTCAAGAGAATAAAGGAAAAAGAAAGGGTGAGCTCAACTAGCCCAAGAAGAAATATTATAACTAAGATAATGCGTAATAAATTATCAATAGTCTTCAACAATGTTAAACCGATAAAATACAATAGACAACCAGCTTTAATCAGCATGAATATGCAATCCATTAAAAGAGTCAAGAGAAAATAAAGTCTACTATCTTTTAGGTTTTAAAAGGTTTTCATCAATTTTATCACTAAGACTCGCTTTAATGAATAAACCACAATATCTAATCATCCCCGCATACTACACACCAAGGATTTTCATCAAATTATCAATGGTCATGACTATACCGAATCACCCCGGTCATAATCATACCAAAAACTATCCATCAATGCATTACAAAAGCCACCGAGGACTTTTTATCACATCATTTATATCAAGCCATGATTATACCGAATGATCTCCGGTCATAATCATACTAAGTTCATCTATGCACGTAAGCCAAAGATAACATAATATAATACATGAGGATGATGACAATGACATAATAATTCAATAAAACAAGTTCACTTAATTAATTTATTCAGAACTAATAACGCCCAAATTGTCAACAATGATATCGCTTTGTAGAGTAAAATTCAAGAATGATCGTAAGAATATTTCCATGAAAAGATACCGGATGAAACACAAATATCAAGAATATTCTACTAATTTCATGGAGTATAAAGTCAAAGTTTTAACCAACCGGGTATAATAAAGAATGGAATAACAAAGGAAATCACCACGCATACGGATTTCATAGATGTATGTGTTATTCCAATGTAATAATAATAATCTAACTGTGTCGTGTGAAATTCACACCGACAGATGATGTTCTAATGTAATAATAAAGATGGAACCAGATCCGTGTAAAACACACGTATAGATATTCCAACAGTAATGATAAAGATTTTAACCAGTCCTGTAAAAACACATGATGTGATGTTCCAATGTAATAATAAAGATTTTAACCAGTCCTGTAAAACACATGCATGTGATGTTCCAATGTAATAATAAAGAATGTCACCAAGTATAGGTAAACCACGATACAGATTATGTATAGGGTATGTCACAGATACACAAAGTTATTCCAATGTAATAATAAAGAATGGAATAACAGAGGGATTTCACCAAGTATAGGTATGTCACAGACACAAAAGTTATTCCAATGTAATAATAAAGAATGGAATAATGTAAGTTCTCTTCATGAATAAGAAAGAATAACACCCTTTACGGGTACAACAAATAATATCCCTTACCTTAAAAGAAATGAATATTGAAAAGTGAAGTAGCAGTAATACTTTTCTTCTTTCTCTATAGTTTCTCTCTGTAGTTTCAATGAATTGTAGAAGAAATAATGAAGGAATGAGCTTTCTATTTATAGAAAAACCGAGGGTGGCTCTTGGTCTTAACGAAAGGGTCAAAATGACTCTTGTAATATCAAGAGACAACTACTATTCATGGAAGGGTAATTAACCTCGAACAATCAAGAGGCGCTTAACTCTCGGTAATATCAAGGGACAACTACTATTCATGAAGAGGTAGGTAATTACTATCGACGAAGGTAATTACTATCAAGAAGGTAATTACTATCTATAATTACTATCGAAAGGTAATTACTATTCACAAAGGTAATTACTATTCACAAAGGTAATTACTATTCACAAAGGTAATTACTATTCACAAAGGTAAATAATTCACAAAGGTAATTACTATTTGACGAAGGTAATTACTATTCACAAAGGTAAATACTATCGACGTAAGAGACTCTTAGATGATGACATATACGGGCCCCCATAAAATAATCAAACTTACCACAAACGCCTCATAATGTACTTTTTTATATACATCAAGGATCAATAAATATTACCACAAATCATTTTATTTTTAATCAACACATATTTAATCTTTCAACAATTATTAATCATTTATAACTTGTCGCCTCAATTAATAATATAACATATTATATGTATGATATCGCGACAATAATTGAATCAATAATATAAGAGATATGATGCAAAGAATTATCGTAGCAATAATCGAGTATAAATGCCGATTTCACGAAGATCAATAATCAATACCGCAAGCGCTACTACGCAACCACGCCAGACATCGCATTTTTTTACTAACGGGTAGTTCAACAGCTTTTAACTCTGTAACACCTCTCGCCGTTATTTTTATAGAAAGATAATTTTGTCGCTTTCTAACTACGACAATACTTCCATCAGGGGGTCCACCATCGATCGAGCCATTCGATGAATATTCCCCACCAAATGAATATTCAACGCTAACTTTGCAAAATTTATAAATATTACCCACAACTATAACATTATATTAAATTTATTCCATAATATTCAAAATTATTTATAGAAAATTCATCTTTATTTATAAAAGCAAAATTTATAAATTATTACCCTGGAACAACTATAACATTATATCAAATTTATTCCATAATATTCAAAAATAATATTTATACGAAACCACTTGCATTTGTATTTCACTTTATTATGTCGCTTCACATTACAAAAGGCCAAACCACTTTTCTTTTCACATCGCCAATAAATGCCGCCACTTTTTTTTCACACGGCAAAAGCTAAACTAGAAATCTTCTATAAATAGAGGCCTAGTGCTTTATTATTTTTCACTTAATTCATTCAAGCTATGTAGAGAGAAAGTATAGAGAGAATAAGAGAGAAAGAAGAAAGAGTATTTGTTACCACACTACTGCAGTAGATGATTTAATCTCCTACTAAAAGTAAGTGTGTTATTCTTTCTTATTCACGTGAAGAGAACTGTTGTTATTCCATCGCTTATTATTCTCGCTGAATAACCTCGTGTACGTGGTTTGCCCCTATACTTGGTGACATTCTTCTATTATTCTCGCTGGAACATCCTCTCATGTGTGTTTTACACCTAACTCGGTTCCGCCTTTTATTATTATTCTATTGTAACATCCTGTCTCAAGGTTTTATACCGGGACCGGGTTCCGCCTTTTTTATTATTATTCTGGTTGGAACATCCTCGTCTGCGTGTGTTTACGCCGACCGTTCCATTCTTTTTATTATTCGCTGAATATCCTCTCGTCAGGCGCTTTTACGCTTGGACTCCGGTTCCATTATTTATTATTCGCTGAATATCCTCGTCAAGGCTTACACCTAATTCGTTCCGTTATTTATTATTCTGTTGGAATAACTCGCCTGCAAGGTCTATCGCATTTACATGGTGATTTCTTTTGTTATATTCTTTATTATACCCAAATTGGTTAAAACTTTGACTTTTATACTCCATGAAATTAGTGGAATATCCTCGATATTTCGCTTCATCCAAAGATCCTTTCATGAAAATATTCTTCTCAAAGATTCTTGAATTTTACTCTACAAAGCAAGATCATGTTGACAGCTTTGGATGTTATTGGTTCCTAGATAAATTAATTCTTGAACTTGTTTTATCAATTCTTATATCATTGTCATCATCCTCATGTTTATATTATGTTGAAAGTCATCTCGTGGCATTCAGTAGTGCATAGATGGACTTGGTATGATTACGACCAGAGACTATTCGGTGTAATCATGAATCGTAATGTTACAAATGATGTGGTAAAATCCTCAAAGTATTCTGTGTAGTGTATTGATGGGCCGCTTGTTGGCATGATCACGACCATTAATGAATACATAAATATTCTCGCCCATAAAGGCATGAATAATTGTGGTCGTGATACTAAAGAATATCCTCGGCGTCAGAAAAGTGCGGGGGGTGATTCGATGATGTGGAATATCGATTAAAGTCGAGTCTCAAATATATACAAAGATGAAAAACCTTTTAAATCATAAAAGATAGTAGATTTTATTTTCTACTTGACTCTTTTAATGGATTCTTTGGTTCACCGTAGTTAAACTTGATGTTCATTATATTTTATCGCTTAACACTTTCAGAGGCTAATGATAAATTATTCTCGCATTATCTTAGTCATAATATTTCTTATCGAGCTAGTTGAGCTCACCCTTTCTTTCACCGTTCTCTTCAGAAATGAGAATATAATTTGACGAGTCCTGTGAACTCCAGAGTAATGGTCCGTAGGATAAGATTAGTAGTCCTCACTATTCTCCGTGAAATAGTGTGATAATAATTGTAATGAGGACTCCTTTTGAGTTTGTATGATCTCTAGTAGACAATATTTGTATTCAAACTCACAGCTTTATGTCCGTATTGTGCATACCTATAGCTTATATTAAGAAGTTGATTTAAATTCATGCACCACGTATCCGACTACCCAAGATGGGTGATGTATACCTAATTTTGGGGCGTCCACATTACTTTTCGAGCCAATTTTTTTAATATTTTATACTTTCGAAGAGTATATATATATATATATATATATATATATATATATACTATATTACAATGGAAATACAATGAGTAATAATATATATGTATATATACACTATATTGACTTATACTAGACTTTTTAATCACAACTCATAATAAGTAAGTAATTCATTATTTATTTTAAAAATAATATAAATTAGATTATTATTTAGTTTAAAATATTATATAGAGATACATATATTATATAGAGATACATATATGTGATTAAAATTTGATTGACAAAGTTAAAAATTTTCAATTTGACCCCGTATAATAGAAAATTTATAAAATTTTAGTGGGGTCAATTTATATATAATATTTTAAAATTTACCTTACATTATAAAATAAATTTTTTTTCCAGTGGGCGCGATTGACCCCACAGACCTCAATGTGGCTTCGCCACTGCATATGGATGGCATCTGGGAAATAAATTGAAATGAAAAATTAATAGATTTACCATCTCAAGATGATGGTGATAAACCGTTTTACCTTGAGCTTTAAATAGTAGATAAACCATTTGACTGTCTTAAGATAGAGCCGTTGATTCCAATTATTGTGGTTTGTTTAGACTAAAAATAGTTGAAAACTGTATTCTTTGTTTATAAGAATCGATTTGATTTGTTTTTTCCTTGAATGAAGGTCAAGGACAGCCTGAAATTGTCCTCTTTAGCTTTATGTTATTGCTTGTGTTTTAGTAGGCAAAATAAAAATAAAAATAAAAATAAAAATACTTGAGTCAAATTTTAAACTATATCTACAATTTATTTTTTAATGGAAGAATTAAATTACCTTGTAGTAACTATATGGAAAAGATGAACTACCTTGTTGTAGGCCTTTTGATTACAAAATTTGAAGCCCAAGAATGAGACCTTTCAAATTCACGTCTAAGTTTTTGAGCCTACATGATATGAACCCAACCCAGGTGCGTTATCCTAGTTTCAGTTTCAGTCTTGTTGATATAAATATTTTTTTTTCATATTTTCCAGCAACAGAAATATTTATTTTCCAGTTTATACTTTCTTCCTCGTTTCTTCTTATTGCTTGCTTAAAATAAATCCTTCTTAGATGTTGATTTACAATAGCAAGATTTCATTAGGAGTTAAAGGTCATGTTTATTGTAATACATACAGGTCGAAAAATGCCGAGTAACTAAGAAAAAGTCGAAAATAAATTCAAAACTGAATACCTAATAGCATCTTCATTACCACTTGGAGGCTTGGAGCATGGAATTAAACAACACAAAATTATGCATCTTCAATGCCCGCCCTGTGTGTGTGTGTGTGTGTGTGTGTTTCCTTCTAAACAGCTCTACTACCTACTGATATCCAACCAACATCGCATACACCCTGAGATTGTACCCATCAGGATAGTGCATTTTCCCCATCTCGCTTTCCATTCTCCTCAGCATCACATAAGTGAACTCATCCATCAATTCTTTCGTGATAACTTTTACATTATACAACACTGTACATCATCCATCGTCTTGTCAGCGAATCGGGTGATATTGTGTGATTCCACGCTTTGGAGGCAACTTCCTTAAAATGAAAAGGACGAGGGAAGAGGGCAGTATCTCGACCAACTGCAAAATCAAAGTTATTAAGAGAATATTCATTGCTTCTTTGACCACAACCTTAAGAGCAAACATGTATTACTAACATCAATATGAATAGTAAGCTAGGAAAAGATACATACTAAGAAATATATCAAGTTCAGAACAGGATGATCCACAACATCGAGGTTAGCAGCTTTATCGAATGCATTAAAGCACATCTGCACATAAGATGTAATAACACAAGTTAAATAACTGAAACAGCATGAAGGATCCAAACTTTTGACCTTGTTTTCCAGCAACATTAGTGTGTTTTAATCATCAGTAATTGGACTAAAAAACCATGGGGACGGGCAAAGCAGAAGAGAGTATTTGCGATGAGCACACATGGACTCACCATTATGCATCTAATGAGAAAACATGTGAAGCATATGGTAGTAACATAGCCAACCTGAGCAAGTGAAAAATTACAAGATAAGTTATATAAATAAGCATCAAATGCATGAAATCAAAACAACAAACATTGAATAAATATAAATACCTCCTGTAGCTTCTTACGTCGTCCTTTTGATTCCACAGGGAATCGCTGCAACATCAAGAAGAGTCTGCATTAAGATTTAAGATGAGGATCAGATATAAGTGAACTAGCGGTTATTTTACAAGAAAACTAAATATTCATATATGACAGGTCATCCTTGTGAAGTAGGGTGCTGGGTGCATGTCGCAGTGAGTGAATTGAAAGGAAGGGACGGGGGAGCACATAAAAATTGAATGATTAAATAAACAGACAGATACTTATAAAGATATAAAGTTTGGCAATCATCATGGGTAAGTGGGTAACAAAAGAAATGGGCATTACCTTCCACCATAAAGGAGAAATCCTAAGGCTGCAAACAAAGATACACCTGCCAAAGCATGTATATAAGGAGAAGCTTAAAAAAGTTTCAGTTTTATAGCATAATTTACCAAAACAACAATAAAATATAATATACTATCTAAACACGAACCAGCAAAGAACATCTTCGACAGGATGACCAAAACTGGGATAGGATTCCACCATATAACCAACCACAAGACAATCTGGAAGATATTCAAAGAAAAAGGTTTACTCAAACAACCAATGCATCCTCACAAACAAAAAAAGAAGCCTTGCAGGTCAATGTTTATACATCACTAATTTGTATTAATATGTAGTGCAATGGTTCAGGTCAGCCATAGTGCTTATAGCTAGAATGGACTACATAAAGAATGTGCATTAATTGCCTCACTGTGCAGTTGAGTACTTGAGTTGCACTAGCTGCCTAGTTGATGAAGTGGTGCGGGTGGTGGGTTAAAAACTTAAAAAGCACAATTTATCCAAAAAATTGTGTTTCAGAGATTTGGTAACATAACAAAAATCAAAACCACTTCTTCTTATAGCTCTACAAGTAAAAGTGTGTAGTCTCATCGCACCGCTCCACCAAATGAACTTGAAAACTGCTTTACACTATTATTTCTAAAGCATGATGAGACAAAATGGTAAACATGATTAAGAAAGGAAGCAAAAGAAAAAAGATTAAGAAAAGGATATGATATAATAAGTTATATTCTTTTAGAAAAAACTAGGCTAGCTGGTATAAAGATTTTAAAAAGGTAAACCTGAATGGCATAAACCACCCCATTGATTGTCAAGAAACTTGGTCTGAGCCCATCAGTAGATACAGCACGTGCCTGTGAAATGATAGAGCCCTCGTCAACATCAGTATAACTGACACAACCAAACAGCAGTAGAAGTTAACCCTGTCAAAAACCTACCTGATAGTATATTTCTGCCCAAAATAAAACCAACAGGGCATATGTTGAGAAAAATGCAAGACTCGGCACATCAAGCAACATATGTCATACAATCTGGCAAACATCTCATAGAAAGCTATGATTAGATATAATTCTGGGATATAAGCAGTTGTTCAGATACGAATTCAAGATCATCTTAACCTCTGGTTGCAAGGCCTGAACATCTTGCCGGAAAACAAAAACTACAGATCGAACTGCAAAATGGTAACCAGCATACTTAAAACCAGGGCAAATTTAAGATCAAATGAGAGAGAGAGAGAGAGAGAGAGAGAGAGATGCGCTATGAAGTACAGTAGACACAAAAATACATACCTCCATTGACCAAGAAATTGAGAAAATGGAAAACCTTTTGAGTGGTCCATCCATACTCAGGAACTCTCAATTGTATCCGAACTAATTGTACCTGAACATCAAGATTTAGCTAATTTAGTACTATTCCAGGCTTTAAACTTAGTCAAATACCGGCTCCAAGTTTCAGCTTCTTTGTCCATAGAAATGCAAGAGAAATATCTACTATTCCAGTTATTATTATTCACAATAATTGGCACACGGATACCTCCTCAATATACATCATAATACCGTGATAATTAAAAATATATATATATATATATATATGTGTGTGTGTGTGTGTGTGTGTGTGTGTGTGTGTGTGTCGGACATCAACTTAAGGGCTAGTTCTTGTTTTGTTCCTTAACCAATCATCATTATTGAGATTGTTGTTTCAAACAGGAAAAAAGGTATCAAGACTTCAAATTTACTTTTGGTAGCTGTCGAAACTATGCTTATATCCTGCTTCCTCCGTTGGTAACTCAAGAATAGGCTCAAATCCATTCGTATTTAATGGTAAAAGTCATGCCATTTGATTTGCCAACATATTTAACAAGCATAACAACATACAGGGGCGGAGCCACACTTGGGCTGTGGTGAGCGGTAGCCCGGGTGAATCTGCCGCAAATCACCCCACTCGCTCCTACGTCCACGACGCTAAGGCCATGGCGGCGACACCCGCCGAGGCTGTCTTTGTTTGAAGCCTTGCAAATTTCTCCCGAAGAGACCTACCCAAACCCTAACCCTCACCCTCGAAGCTTCCCATACAAAGTGTGAAAAACAAGAATGCCGGGACAAGGCAGAGAAGGTTAAAGGCCGAGACCTCGATCACTGGGCGCCGAGAACGCTTTGGCAACACTCTCTTTAGAAAGCTAGTGGGTTGCCCGGGTTGTCTCTGTCATGATTATGACCACATTATTCCTTACTCCAAGGTACTGCTTCCATTTTATCTTTTATTTTCTTATTTGGGGGTTTGCATTTGTGGGTCTTCATTTTGTTGTTGTTAGGGATGGGTTTGGTTGTTGGTTGCTAATTGTAAAGTATTACAATGAGTGTATGTCGAGCTAAGGATTTTTATTTATATTTGCTCTCAATTAAGAAGTATAACAAGATGGAAATCAGATTTACTCTGTTACAATTGATGGCTTACTCTCGCCTCTGTTATATAGAAATCTGTTACATGATTTACATGACATCAAATTCAAAACTCAAACCAATCCTAATCTTTCTAATTCAAATATTAGTTACAGCTTTAGAGTCGGTCCTTATCCAATACAATAGCTTGAGTGGAGAGATTTAAGTGGATGAGATAATCTGTGTCAATACTCTCTTTGTTAGCAATTTCTGCAGTGGGGTTAGTTTGAGTGTGCATAGTTTTTCTTTTTTCTTTTTTGAAGTCTCTCCTGATTGTTTGGTCTTATTAGCTACTAATAAGTGTTTGGGAATATTGATTGACGTACATTTATCTGAAACAAGCTGCTGTTCTGATCATGTGAATGGATAATGGGATGAAAAGCTATAGAGCTTGTTCACTGAAAGTCAAATGAACCTTATCACCTTTTGATGGAGACAAGATTGAATCCAACGAACTAATTAATGAATTTCTTACCTTAACTCTGTTTGCATCATAGTTGATAAAAAATAGAAGTGAGCCATTTAATGAATTTCTTGCTGATTTGCATTGAAGGTAAAATTTCTTAGTTTTTACAATTAGTTGGATAAAGTTTGGTTTTGACAGTTTTGGGGGAGTTGGGGCTTAATTTAGTCTATTCAAGTTTGTTATTATCTATTATGATTTCTGGGAGCTTGTGCACTGGTTATTCAACATTCAAACAAGGGAGATAAAGGGGCTATAAAACAGCGCCCTCAATGTGTTCGATAAAAGTTCTGAGAGTAGAAAAAGTTGGTTTTTGAGCAAGTTAGGGGGGTGTTTGGCCTGTAATGGTTTGTTATTATTTGGGAAATCTAAATGGCACTTGGTAGCCCAGGAGGAAAAAAATTTCTGGCTCCGCCCTTGACAACATATATTCATTAAACTTTCCTACCTAAAACATTAAGATTATCGAAGCAATGCGAATCCCCGACACTCATCAATTACTCAAAATTAACAAAGCAAACTACCAGGAAACAGAATTACCAGAGCAACACCCGCTACGATGCCGTAAAGAGCCGCGAGAACGTGAAATATTCGATTCTGCCATTCTTGAGACTCGTTTACGAGGTCCCACCAATTAGCAGCGTCTTTCAGGCCGTACGCCATCACTGCCGACGGGCTCACCAGGGTCCGAGCCATCGCCGGAGATTGGGGCGATTTTCCCGATTTAAATTCGCTAAGAAACGTCCTTTTCTCTGAAGGAAAAGAAGGAAAAATCCGATTCAATCTCGTCGCTGTATTTTTTTTAAAAATATTTTTGAATTTTCTCTCTACTGCTTAATATTTTTCAGAAAATGGAAATTTGAAAAACGGCCGGTGACAGAAAGGAGAGACAGGTAATGTGCGTGGGCCGTGGGGGTGGGGTGGTTACTTATTTATATGGATAGGAAACCAAACCTCCAAAAACTTGGTGGCCCACGCTACCACTTCCGCGTGTTGTTTTGCCCTTTCGGTCGCCACTCACTATTTTATTAAAATAAAATATATAATGGGGTCACGCTATATGTAACAACAAATCTTTATTGATAATAAATAATGGAAAATTAATATTTCTACAATATTTTATTTTATAATTTCATATAAAATATATAGTATAAATATATTTTGTTATTATATTGTATATAATTTATAACGATAAAATTTATATAAAAATATTATTTTTTATTATAAATTTATCAATTTTCTAAATAATGATGGTTGATATATATGTATACATAGAATATGTAAACATTAAAAAAATTTATTTTATCTTTTAACATTTTATGCTAGTTTTTTTGTTGTAAATTTATCGATATAAGTATATCCCATTTTAATGTTCTTCCCATGGATTAACATAGTTGAATAATATAAGGTACTACTAAGATAGTTATTAATTTTATCCATCTTATGTATAAATATCGGCCATTATTTATTTTTAATATAGATTTATCGTCATAGGTAATTCATTAGTTTTTTTTTAAAAAAATAAATAAATATGAAAAAATATCTAATATATAATCATGGTGTTGTAGTCCAGGGATTAACCTCGGTTGATATACGTTTTGTTTATGTTGGGCTTTGACAACCCTTGACTTGACATTATAAGCAATCCGAAATTCCCAATTCTCATTGCTGCTTAATTTGTCATCCTGATTCCTGATCCATTAGAATGTCCTCTTTTGAGCTCAAAAATCAACACAAATTATTATTATTATTATGTCTGCAAAATTTTGAGCTCAATATTATTATTATTAATTTATTATGCCTTGCCTACTATTTATCTTAAGCTAGCTCCTATTATTATTTTTTATTTAAGTTTGATAATTGTATGGTTTTTTTCATAGTTAGATAAAATAAATAAATAAATCTAACAGTCAGGTCCATACATGGGCCTAGCAACCTTATGACTTAAAGCTTGGGCTTCATGTGATCACCAATAAATGGATGGATTACTTATATAACCATTATACAAGTAATCCTTTAAATAAATATATTGAGGTGGTGTGATAGCTTATAGTGAACATCTGGACCGTCAAATTTTCAGTGCTCTGTAACTTGATATCATTACCGTCCATTAGTGCGTCTGTATTAAGATGGGGCTGCCATAATAATTAGTATTACGTGGCACGATATAATTAGATGGAGTGCAGGTTTGAAGACTATAGAGAGACAGAGGAGTCCTACCCATGAAGATGGTAAGGTAGTGTGGGGGTTAAACTAAGCGACTTTCTGGTCTCACTTTTGCCTGTTTGAGAATTGACATAAATTAATAGTAAAACATGTGTGTATATACAAACTGACAGAGTTTCAATAATTCAGTTGAGCCATCTTTCACTGTGTGTGAGAAAGATTAAGGCATCAAAATTCAAAACACTGTTGGTATTATTACTGTAGGAGAGAGAGAGAGAGAGAGAGAGAGAGATTGCTTGTGATGAAGGAAATAGAAATGGATTATGAAAGAATCGAGAAGAGATCTCAGCAGCAGCAGCAGAAGCAAGTGGGTTTGTCTTTATTTCTCTTTTCCCAATGCATTTTTCAAGAGATTAAGAAAGACATTTTAGAAAGGAAAAAAAAAAAACATTTCATTTTCATTTCTCATTTTGCGCTTTTGGTTTCGCTTAAAGAAATTATTTTTATCTACGTTTGATCTGTGAAATCTACATTCTTAGTAAACTCCCAATTTTACTCTTGAGCCGTCACATTCTTTCCCTATCTTTCTCTTTTCTCTTTGTTGGACTGGTTGTAATAATTTTCTTTTCCTTGATACAGGGGAGTGGAGGAGGGTTATCTCCTGGGAAGTTGAGGAGTATGCTATTGTTGGGAGTAGAGAAGAAGAGAAAACAAGGAAAATCACTACAAGAAGAAGAGCTCGACCCCACTTTTTCCTTGAGATCTCAAGTTTCCGAGATCGATGACTCTGGTACTATTTTATTTAACGATTTGATTTCATGGAGTATCTGTTATACTACGCAGTAATGGGTATTTTGTACACTTTATGATTTAATAATTTCTGCAAAATATTCAGTGGAAATGCTATTCCGGGCAATAAGCTTCTTGTTTTCTGTTTGGTTTCTGGGAGAAAGTAGAGGAGGAATTTAGGAAAGTGGGACCTCATCCGTTAGTTTGACTCTAGATTAGATGAAGTGATTCGTGCTCCACAAATCAATAAAAAATGACGTTACTTTATTTGCTAGCGCTTGGTTTTTTCGGAGGGTTAGATTTTGCAGTTTAGGGGAACAGGGAATCATTTTCATCAGCCATCTCACTTGTATTTTTAACTTATAATGGGGTGTGATTTTGTTTTATTCAAGTTTTTCATTCCCTCAAGAAAAAAGTAATGCATAGTTTCCTGAGGTCAAATCCATGGACTTGGTAAAGATATTTCCTTTTAGAGGTTGATTTTGTAGTGTGTATGTTGTTTAAGTTTAATACAAAATTTAAAGGTTAATGTGTTGATCTGACTAGGTGTTTGCTGTTCCGAGAGTTGCAAAGATGTAGATGTTGTAAGTGTTCTTCCTCAATGCTCAACATCCACTACAGCTGACTCCTTGGCTATGGAAATGGTTGGCAGTCGTAGAATGAAGGATCACCCTTTGTTCAATTCAAGATTTAGGTCTCAAGATGACAGTTACTTAGATTATGACAGTGGGATTGACAGTACGAGTGTATCGTCATCAGTCTTTGAGTTTCAGAAGGCGGAGCGAGCCCCACAAAGAGTTGCGCTTGCTCCTTTCTCCAAGACAGCACCTTCGAAGTGGGATGATGCACAGAAGTGGATAGCTAGCCCAACATCCAACCGGCCCAAGAATGGACAGCCTCAGGGGCAGAGTGGAGCTGGTTCGAGGAGAAATAGTACTTTCGGCTATGGAAGCCGGCTACCATCAATGAAGGTTGTTGTGGAAGTTCCAAATCAAACATTGGTTCCTTATGATGAGCCGGAAACCAAACGGATGGAATCAAGCCAAGAAAGCAAGGAAATTGGAGGGCAGAAGCATGTTACCTGGGAGGGTGATCCATATACAAGTGCTGATTTGTATAACAAGATGGTGCTCATGATTGAAAATAGTGTTGAAGAATCAGCAAGTAAGACTTCATTCATTCTATTTCTATTGTTAATTTGATTGCAATCCCAGATGATACTTATTTTGATACATTCTCAGAGGATTTTTTCATATAATTTTTATATATATATTCCACATTTAGATTAAACTATGGGAAAAAAATGAAAATTACAATTACTTATAAAGATGGATAACTTTATTTTCCTTGACCTGAAAACTCATTACTAATTTGGGCTGTTGTAGTGGTGGTTGCTGAGTGTTGATGAAATTAATTAATTATTGCATTATAGACATACGCTGAATGAGTTTACTATTGTAGGTCAGTAATTATAATGCCTTTTGACCTATGAAAATATTTATGTAACTTAATTCTTTTGTGCAATTTGTACTTTTGGCAGTTAATATGAGCCGGCATGATTCATCAATGTCCATCCATAGTGCAACAACATTTATTCCACCCCCTTCAACAGCTAGGTCGGTATCAATGAGAGATATGGGTACAGAAATGACTCCTATTGCTAGCCAGGAGCCTTCCAGGACCGGAACTCCTGTAAGGGCAACAACACCAATGCGTAGTCCTACCTCTTCACAACCATCAACTCCAAAAAGAGCTGCACCAACTTTATCTCCCATTGATCATCCAAACAACCTGTTGGATCCCATTAAAAAAGAGTTGTCTGAGAAGGAGTTGCAGATGAAAACTAGGAGGGAGATAATGCTTCTTGGAACTCAGCTGGGTAAGATGAATATTGCAGCCTGGGCTAGCAAAGAAGAGGAGGACAATGATGCATCTACTTCACTGAAAAATCTGGGAGAGGAACAACAAGCAAAAAGCATGATTGAGACACGTGCAGCAGCTTGGGAGGAGGCAGAAAAAGCAAAGTGTATGGCCAGGTATTTCACTCAACCCTTGATTGACTTTGTGCCTTAAACCCCAGCTACCAGGGAATTACTTAGACAAATTGATTTTTTTGCCACTTGGCTTTATCTGGATCTAGGACCATGTATTCTGTCAGTGTTTACAGCATTGCATATGGTTTTGGCTCTTGACCTTTATTCTCTTTGGTCTTTTCGCCTTGTAGCTTTGTCAACTCATTCAGTGGTTCTATTGATTTCAACCAAATATGGTTTAATCTTCGCACTATAATACTTTTGTCCAAAGCTCTGAATCTATACCGTAATGGACTGAATTCCTAATGTATGAAAAATAGAACCTCTGGTGCATGTGTTTTTAAATTTGGACCATAGTTTTATTGGTAGGAAGTAAGATATTTTTTCAAGAACAAATTATATCAAGTATATTAACAAAGGAAGAAGGTATTAGTGTTATGTTGTTACAAGTCAACTTTGCATAGAGTGAAAGTCCAACATATTAAAATACATCATCTTAAGTATTGGAGTATATAACTGAGTGTTGCCTAAAATCGTAGTGTCAGTCTATGCTTTTCTAAGGCTAGCTAAGGACCTCATATTTATAAGTACCAGGTAGGTGTTGGCTATGTCTGTTTACTATTTCAGTGTGGCAAAAGAAAGTAATAGATGTTTACTTTACTCTCAGGTTCAAACGTGAGGAGATCAAGATACAGGCATGGGAAAACCATCAAAAAGCAAAGACTGAAGCTGAGATGAGGAAAATTGAGGTGAGGTGTATGCTTTTGCTACCAAACTATTAGTTTCTGTTGACCTGCTCGACTTGTATGTTCAACATTTAAGCTAAAACAACTTCATTTGGTTTATATTTGTATACACTTCAACAATTCCACTAAGGGTTCTAAGCACGTTATAGCAATCTTCTCTGATTCCTTTAATTTAGCCTCATCCTTTGATGCTCGGCTTGAATTATTGTTCTTATTTTTTCTTTGGCTCGGTACCGATAAATTTATATTTATACTGGATCACATAGGTTTTTGTCTATATCCCTTGCAGTAGAATAGCATAATTTGTTTACATTTGAATGCTTTTCAAAAACTTGCATCTCTTGTAGTGTTCTGCTGTAATGGGCAGTGGAACCTGTACACTTTGAGATTCTTTTATTCCTTTGTAACGTATTTTTGATATTGCAATATTTGTGTTACCCAAAATGATGATTGAACTTGGAGGAACCTTTTAATCATTTAGAATCTCTTCAGGGCATTTATTAATATAATGCAGCTATAGTTTAACTGTTGCGTTACTGGACATGTTCTCAGCTGCTTATTGCTATGCTTGGAATTAATTCTAAAGATAATTGATTTTTCATGTCTTGTTGCATTCTGCTCTCATGATCATTTTTGTTCTCCTAGTTCTGTAGAAGTTGTAGTTCAACTTAATGCACAGGCTGCCCTCTCATGTCTTTCTATTTAAGATAGTTTCTATAGTTAAAAATAAAATTTGGATGTAACTATTTGTATATGATAGGCCAATGAGCTTGAATCCACACCCCAATTATTTTGTATATGAAACATAATGACCGAGTATTTTACATTGCAAATTGCAATGCTCAAAAAGTCTAATAAGCTTCACTGGACTAAACACACAAATGACAACCTTACCCTCATCACTTTCAGGTAGAGATCGAAAGGATGAGGGGCCGAGCACATGATAAGCTTATGAACAAGCTAGCAGCTGCAAGGCACAAAGCTGAAGAGAAGCGGGCAGCAGCAGAATCCAAGAGAAACCGCCTATCTGCAAAAACAGAGAAACAAGCAGAGTATATTCGCAGAACTGGCCGAATACCTTCCACATTTTCCTGCTGCGGTTGGTGGTGCTCTTGAAATTTGAATTACCTGATGCAGGCAATTTATTTAGTAAAGATGCCTGTTCTTGCCATATAAATCACATTATTGTGTCTAGACTTGTGTAATCTTGTCCTTGTATTCTCTGTGTAGAAACTTGACCCATTATCATGGAAAAAATAGATTTATTTCTGGCATTTCTACCGAGGTGTCCCAAAGTAAGATTGTAAGATACAGAACTTTTATAAACTTCACCATCTGAACAATACATACTTGCACATAATTAAGTTGGTGAGAAAAATCTCATTTAACTCCAATGGAAGGAAATAACTTGTGCTTGTGATTTCACCTGAAAGTAAAACCACATAATATGCTCTGCTCATTTGCAAGAACAATTGGCATACATATTAATAATATAATTACCCAACTTAACAACATATTCTATCTCAACAAAGCCTTTTATTTATCTCAAACTAGTTGGCGTAGGTGAGCTGACAATGAGTCTCATACATATGACCAGCCTACATGATGATATAAGAGTAAACGAATCCCCTGGGTCTGAGAACATCAAACTGCTAGCTACCTCATTCTATCCCATGCAATTTCAATGCGTTTTTTTTCCTTTTCTTTGGGAAGTACCCATCCAAAGAGGAACAAGATGGTGACAACTATGATAAAGCTTGTTGCACCTCCAAATGCAAAAGGCAGACCAATTATGGATTCCTCTCCTTCTGGTGATTTTGCTTACAGGATCTTCTGTAGGCTCGAGCAAACAAGATGTTAACAAGGATTTACGAAGATGGATATTCCCTTCAAAAGATTGAATCCGCAAACGTAGCAATCTGACCTCCAGTAGCCGTAGGGATGCTTCCAGACAACTGATTGTAAGCAACACTAAATTTTGAAAGGAAGCTGAGTTTCACCAATGAATTTGGTATTGTTCCCGTTTAGGAAATTGATATTGATATTTACGCATGCACGCGTCTATTATTGAGAAGATCATCTGTCTTCAATTCTTCGTCTTCATGTGTTCATCCATTTTAAATCTTGTACACCTAATCTCTTATTTAATATTAATTATTTCTAAAATTAAATAAAAGGGCGTATGCACAAGATTTAAGTTTTATGACACTAAGTTTACGTAAAATTTAGGGACAGAGGATCTGCTCTCCTACTTACTAACCCCAAGCACAGATTTTATTACTTGGTGCCGGCTGCCCTTGTTTGTTCAAGTTTCTTGTGTCTTCACTAAGCATTTGATTGAATATAGACGTACGTACGTACGGAATTAAATTACCAAAATAACTTTTGAAAATTTAAATAATTAAATATATAAGCTAGCGATAATGACTCATTTTACTAATAATTTCCAACTGATCGATCAACCTTAGCTACCCATTCTTTTTTGGTTAAAACAGAAAACAAATTTTAGGAATCCAAGCCATTTTCCCAAAATACTATTTTCTCTCGTCCTTTAATATAAGTCATTTTAGAGAAGCTTAATACAAGTCGATTGCTAAACATTAATTATTTAGTTTTTAATATTACCCTAAGTATTAAATACAATTTTAGTTTTCTCACTATTTTTTGTCCAATAAATAACACTATCTTTTTCCAATACAATTAAGGACAATTAATATAGACAATTAATATTATATTTAATGTTATACAATCATTTTGATGAGTAATGCTACAGATACAAACTATTTTACAAATATTTTATAAATTGCTGATGTGGCATACTCCACCGTAGCATATTGATCAACAAATTGTTTCTTCTTCGATCGGCCCAAACAATATGCTAAGGTGGAATATGTCACATCAACAGTTATAAAATATTTGTAGAATAATTTGTGTCTCTATCATTATTTTTCTTTAATACTTATGCACAATCTTAAAACGACTTATATTTGTGACGGACGGATTGAGTACTTAATAGGCTTTGTTATCATCGTCATTAGAGAAGCAAATTTCAACTTGGATTGGCTACCTGAGAATAATTGGTTGGTATTGAGGCTAGATATATTAGAAATTTTGGCCATAATTGTTAGTTAAATTTCCAAAAGTTTACTTTGTTTCCATGTCGGGATATTATTAATTCGAATTCGGCCGACTAATTTGATATTTTTGCTCAGGCCCAAATAAAAAATAAATTTTTATTTATTAATAATTTTGTATTTTGGTTTAGTGATTTTATCCTGTGGCTTATGGGATGAATAAATATAAATAAAAAAAAGTAATCTGCTAGATATGGCCTATTCTGTAAATATTTTACAAATCGTTGACGCAAGATACCCATCTCAAAGATATCGATCAACAAATTGCTTTGAATGTATTTTCACCCGTAAAAAGTGAGGGTGGAGTAAACGCGGCATCAAGAAGTTTATAAAATATTTGTAGAATAGTTTGTATCTCTAACATTATTCATAAAAAAAAAATAGGATAAGCAATCTTGTCCTCAAGAAAATAATGAACTTGTATAGACATCGTAAGCCCACTACATATCATGATATCATTCTCACTAGCCAACCACCATTTCAAAACCAAACTAGCTAGACATCTAAGTTTACCAGTCTCTGGTGAATTGACAAAAGACCCTTATCTCTGCCGCCATCACCACCGTCGGCAACCACCACCGCAGCGGCCAAGACTGCTGCTAACTAGCCATATAACTAATCGATCTCCTACTAGCTAATTAGTAATTTTATTATATTTTTTTATGGGTTCTTCAAGGAATGATGTGTACCAACCTTTACTACAAAACGATCAAGCATCTATATCACCACAATTATCAGACAAGCATGAAGAATCCAGCAGCGAGCTCGAAAACGTATTGTCAGATGCAAGCTTTTCGCCTTTGCAGCGTTACCGTTTGGCGGCATGGATTGAAATGAAGCTCTTATTCTACCTTGCTGCACCTGCCGTCGCAGTTTACATGATAAACTACTTGATGTCCATGTCCACACAAATATTTTCCGGCCACCTAGGAAACCTTGAGCTTGCAGCAGCCTCCCTGGGCAACACCGGTATCCAAGTCTTCGCTTATGGTCTCATGGTATTTTCCCTATCTGTCCCATGTCCGTATCTGTCTCATCATAATAGTCGGGTATTTATTTGGCAAAATTTATACCTGCACCGGTATACTTTTCCAAAAAATACTTTAAAAATATACTGTTAGCATGAAGTTTATTTTTTTAGTAAGTTTCGATTAATCGAATTAGAATCTTGCCGACACACATGTAGCCCCTGCGTGCCACAAGACTTTATTAATCAATTAACCAACTTATCTAAAAAACGAATCTTATACTTAACCACTCCCCGCGACGCCTCTAAAATTAGGTATACGTCACCCATCTTGCCACTATACGTGAGACATAAATTCAAATACTGACTTACTAACCTAACTGTCAGCATGCAATACGACATAAATCGTGAGTTTGAATACAAATATTGTCTACTAGATATTATACAAACTCAAAAGGAGTCCCTCATTATAACTATTATCACACTATTTCACGTAATAAATGAGGACTACTAATCTTATCCTCCTGGACCATTACTTCGCTTCCCCGACTCGTCTCCCCAAATTTATGTTCTCATTTTCCAAAGAGAATAAATGAAAGAAAGGGTGAAATTAATAGCCAAAGAAGAAATATTATGACTAAGATAATGCGAAATAAATTATCATTAGCCTTCAACAAAATTAAACCGATAAAATACAATAGACAAACCGCTTTAATCACTGCGGTAAATTAACAATCCATTAAAAGAGTCAAGTAGAGAATAAAATCTACTATCTTTTAGGTTTTAAAAGGTTTTCATCAATTTTTATCATTGAGACTCACCTTAATAAATAAACCACTACATCTAATCATCCCTCGTACTACTTGGCCATCGAGGATTTTCATCAAATTATCAATGGTCATGACTATACCGAATCACCCCTGGTCATAATCATACCAAAAACTATCCATCATCGCATTCTGCCAATCGGCGACTTTTGTCACATCATTTATATCAAGTCGTGATTATACCGAATGATCCTCGTAATAATCATACTAAGTTCATCTACGCACGTAAAGCCAAAGATAACATAATATAACATGAGGATGATGACAATGATAATGACATAAATACATGAATTATTAACGTCCAAATTGTCACGACATCTTTGTTTAGTAGAGTAAAATTCAAGAATGATCGGAAGAATATTTCCATGAAAAGATCTTTGGATGAAACGCAAATATCGAGGATATTCTACTAATTTCATGGAGTATAAAGTCAAAGTTTTAACCAACCCAAGGTATAATAAAGAATGGAATAACAAAAGAAATCACCACGCATGCGGTATTGCTTGGATGTATGACAAAAGCTATTCCAATGTAATAATAATAACGCGAACTGTGTCGTGAAATTCACACCGACAGGATGTTCCAACAGAATATTAAAGATGGAACCGGATCCGGTGTAAAACACATGATAGGATATTCCAACGAGAATGATAAAGATTTTAACCGGTCGTCCTGTAAAACACACGACATGGATGTTCCAACAGAGAATAATAAAATCTTTAACCAATTCCCATGTAAAACACACGAACGCGATGTTCCAATGTAATAATAGAAGAATGTCACCAAGATATAGAAATCACGTATACAAAGGTTATTCCAATGTAATAATAAAGAAATGGAATAACATAAGGATTTCACCAAGATATAGGGTATGCCACGTGTACAAAGTTATATGTATAGGGTATGCTACTTTTACGAGTTATTCCAATGTAATAATAATGAATGGAATAATGTGTTCTCTTCAAGAAGAAAGAATAACACCCTTACTAGTAAAAGAACCTAATATAAAGTAGTGAAGTAGCGAATACTCTTCTTCTTTCTATAACTTTCTCTATAGCTTCTCTATAATTTCTCTCTTTGTAGTTTCAAATGAATTAAATGAAAATAATGAAGGAATGAGCTTTCTATTTATAGGAAAATGGAATGCGTAAGAATTAATCCATGAGCGGTCGTATTGATTTACTTTAATCGACGGTCCATATTTAAAGAAAAAATCTTTTAAATAAAATATAATATATTCTATTTATATAAAAACATTTTACTATGCAAAACACTATGCAATACTATCAAAACACTACGCAAAACACACTATCGCAACACTATGCATAATAAAATATAATATATTCTATTTATAGAATAACTTTAATAAAGTATTCTATTTTATATAAAAAGATGTTTCGCTTTTTATTACGTTAATAATACTGAATAAAACAAAACGTCGTTATCGCTATAATAATTCATATTATTAATCGACAATAATGGAATCAAACCGAGTGACTTCTCACATAAACATCAATAATCAATACCGCTTACTTTCTACGCAAAGACACGACATTCGACATCTTTTCTTTTACTAATGAAAGTAGTTCAACAAGAACCACGATAAAACTTCCGCCATTATTTCAATAAAATATTTTTGTCGTTTTCTCGATCATCCGATAATAATTACATTGTAAGGTCCACCAATGATTGAGTAGTTGTACGAATATTCCTCGCTAAACCGAATATTCCCCAACCAATCGAATTTAATATAACCACTTGCATACTTTGCAAAATTTATAAATACTACCCACAACTATAATATTATCTTAAATTCACACCATAATATTAAAAATTATTTCAACAAAATTTAAATCTTTATTGATAAAATCTCTAGTCTCACAATCTCCTCCTTATGGAATTTCATCCCCGAAATTAGTGTGTAACGTACTTCAGTATGATAAGAGATGATGAGATACCTTGAATACCTTTATCGTTAAAAATATTACATTCATCTTCGTGAATCCTACCAAAGATATTCATTAACAATTCATCTTTTGCACTACAGCCAAAAATATACAACTCAGAAACCAATAATGCCGAGACGCAACTTAATAAGTATCACGACCACGAATTATCCATGCACCAATCGCCAAGGATATTCGTGTTTTCAATTACTGATCATGATTATACCGAATAATCCTTGGTCATAATCATACCAAGTCTATCATCGCACTACTACCAAAAGATGACTTTTACCACATCCATGAATTAATATTTCATTCTTTGAGACTCAAATTTCAATAATTAATCCATATCATCGAATCATCCCCGCACTACGTGCCAAGGATATACATTAGTATCACGACCACAAATTATCCATGCACTACTACCAAAGATAATCGTGTATTCATTAAGATATCACGACCACAAATTATCCAATGCACTACTACCAAAGATAATCGTGTATTCATTAAGATCACAACCACAAATTATCCATGCACTACTACTAAAGATAATTGTGTATTCATTAAGATTATCACGACCACAAATTATCCATGCACTACTACCAAAGATAATTGTGTATTCATTAAGATCACGACCACAAATTATCCAATGCACTACTACCAAAGATAATTGTGTATTCATTAATCATTACGCGACCACAAATTATCCATGCACTACTACGAAAAGATAATTGTGTATTCATTAAGATCACGACCACAAATTATCCATGCACTACTACCAAAGATAATTGTGTATTCATTAAGATATCACGACCACAAAATTATCCATGCACTACTACCAAAGATAATTGTGTATTCATTAAGATCACGACCACAAATTATCCATGACTACTACCAAAGATAATTGTGTATTCATTAAGATCACGACCACAAATTATCCATGCACTACTGGCCAAAGATAATTGTGTTTTTCAATTACTACATGATTATACCCAACAATCCTCGTCATAATCATACCAAGTCCATCTATGCACTACGGTGCCATGTATGACTTTCAACATAATATAAGCATTTATGATAATGATATAAAGAATCAATCAAATGAGATAAAGGATAAATATTAAACATTTATAATATAATTTATCCAGATTCAAGAATATCCCCATGTTTTCAATCACTTAATAATCTCATAATCTAATATCATTAATATTATAACAATATTTTAATCACTTCTTAAATTTATAAACAATTTATCTTAATTGTTTACGCTTTTACTATATAATGCATTTAATCATTCAAAAATGTCATACTCATAAGATATCATCACCAATTATCAAATCTCTCAAAAAATATATGCATATACTCTATATAAGATTCTCTACCATAAAATCCTATTTTCAACTTTTGTTACTTCACATAACATATTTAACTCATATGTTTGTAGAATTCAAACTATTTTCATGAAAATACCAAATCAGTCCCAAAATATTTCTTTTCTGGGATTTAGCATAATATAGTCCCATGATGAAAATATATTTTTCTCAGAATTTTTAAAATTCATTTACTATTTTTCAAAAATCAATTTCTAATTAATTTCTTAAGAAATTAGCTACCTCAAGTTTAACTCCAAAAATTCCCAAATCTTGGCAGGACTTTACACATGTTAACGTGAGCTTCTAGTTTAAATTTCATGGTCATCGGAGTTATAGAACTCTGGTTATAGCGTTTTTTGTCGAAAAAACCTAAATATTGAAATAGTCATAACTTGCTCATTTTAAGTCGAAATGAGCTCATTTTTTTGGACAGGAGGTACTTTATACCATATACCTTCATGTCCCAAAAGGCCAGAATTTTTCTCATAATTTAAGTGGCCGAAACAGTCCCTTAAAGTTTCTGGCAGAGCATTTTCGAAATTTACAGCTTTGGCCTCCTTTGCTAAAATTAGTCCACACAAAAAATCTACAACACCTTTTCCAGTAATTCCCTTGGATTAGTTAGGTAACTCATAGATCTAACTCTAGGACTTGACCACACTCAAAAATTCAAAATATAATAGGAGATATGGTCAATTGAATTTCATGTTACGCTTTTTCACCAAAATCGATTTTCAACTCTTTGTGATTTCTAGGAAACTTTCATGTTTTCACATACTAACCAACATAACTCATCATAAAACTTACTAATACTTCATATACCCATGATTTTCATCAGTCCTATGCTTTTATTATGACTTTCATCATAAACCACGTAAACTTTTTAGTTGAAGAAATATTTGAGGGTTTAAGAAATGGGTTTTATCTTTGGGGTCAATACAAAATTCGATTTCACGCTCTAGGGTAGGCTAGAAGTCTTCAAGAATACGCTAAGAAATTTATTAATGATAGAAATATCATTCAAAATCATTCTTTCTCGTCCAAGACTTGGATAAGACGTCACATTAATACCAACTGTGACTTCTATTCCTTAACCTCGATAAGACCTCACAATGATACCTATCAACTTGCCATCTTCATCATAACGTAGCCTACGAGAAAGTCCGGCTTTGCATTCCACACAAGGAAGTCAACAACGAAAGGATCGGGGCTCTTTACTTATGGCTTGATATGACAATGATTGACTTTAGTGGTTTGGTTACTTTGAATTCGCATAACAGGATGGTTATGAATATAAAAGCTAACAACCTTACGAAAAGCATGATGAGTAGTTAACCAATTGATTCCTAAAATCACATCAAAGGCAAGTATTTTCAAAAAGATAAGATCGACAGGTAACGTGAAAGTGTTTATTTGAATCAAAAAAAAAAATTTAAAAATAGTAGCGGTAACGAAGGCTCCTACTAACGAAGTTTCAACCAATAAGTCCAAGTCTAACTTCTCCGGAGTCAAATTTAAACGTTGAACGCAACTAGGTGAAATAAAAGAGTGGGTAGAACTGGTATCTAACACGGTATAGACTTCGCAAGAGCTTATGATTACTTACCCGTGATAATCTTATTCAGGTTCCCCGTCACGAGAAAAAAAACGCGTCTCTCTTAAACTACCGGCTTTTGGTTTATGTCAGGGGATGACCTTTGGTGCCTCCATCCTAGTTGAATTAGTCTTGATGAACGACAAAAAATTGAGCTAAGTGACCTTCTCTTCCACAATTATAACATGCTTTGATTTGCATGGCGCAGCTTCGGATCGATGTGTCCTCTCTCCGCATTTTGAAGCATATAATAGATGGTCCTTCTCCTTCCTTAACAAAAAGTCTTTGGTCGACGCCTTTCCATCATTGTTGAATCTCCTTTTCTTGAAATGTCCATTCTTATTGTTTTGGCCTGATTACCATCAAGTGTGGTTACCATATCTCGGCTGTTGATTCCCTCCACGCTTGTTGTCACCGCTTCGATGACTACTACTCGCCGGTATTATAATTTTGTCGGCTTGGCCACTTTCTTTTAGTTGCGTTGACTCGTTATCGCTCCCACTAATCGAGCCCTATTTACAACATCCTAATAAAAACACGGTTTATGAGAAATAAGATGTTGACGTATCTCGGCTTCAAACCTCTTAAAAACATTCGTGCCATTCTCTCTCATTATCCACTAAGTGGGGCGAAATCGTGATAACTCCGCAAACTTTGCCTCGTATCATGACACTACGGCCATATTATTTTGTTCCAACTTGATAAACTCCACCTCCTTCATGTGGCGAATACTTTCGGGAAAGTATTTGTCGTTGAAACGACTCCCCGAAACTTCTCCCAAGATATCTTCATCTAAAGAAGTTGAGTACGCTTTCTGGAATTCCCACCAAGAATCACTTCTCCGCGCAAAACATAAAGGCGGCAAAGGAACCTTTTGCTCCTCGAGCATCCCAAGACATCAAATATCTTGGTAATCTGCTTTATCCATGCTTCCGCGGAAGTGGTTTTGCTCTCCCTTAAACTCCGTGGTCCCAACTCCTTGAATTGTTTAGCGGTGACCGCCTGAGAGTTTTCCGTGTTTCCACCTACGTTTTGCACGCGAGGAGTCGCTTTCCGATGTTGCATGAATTCTAAAACATTTTAAACGTCTGAGTCATTCATCATCATCGATCGTTGTTGTTGTTTACGGAGGATTATCGCCATCCTGTTGCACATTATCCTCGATATTGATCATGGAGAATCAACGGTCTCTCGTGCTCCATTGCTATTCTCAACATTTTCGGATGCCATTTTCAAACACCGCCACAAAATAAGGGTTAATTGACATGCAACATATTATCACTATACTCGTGACCGACCAATCAAATACCAAATAAACTTAGGTAGGTCATACTAAGCGAAGGTATTCCCGCCTCTCCCTCCTAGTACTATTCTCACATCTTAGCCAGGATCATATCCCTAAGCTCGATATACCAACCGTGACGCCTCTAAAATTAGGTATACGCCACCCATCTTGGGTCGCCACTTACATGGTACATAAATTCAAATACAACTTATTAACCTAACTGTCGTGTATACAATACGACATAAATCGTGAGTTTGAATACAAATATTGTCTACTAGATATTATACAAACTCAAAAGGAGTCCTCATTACAACTATTATCACACTATTTCACGTAATAGTGAGGACTACTAATGCTATCCTCTGACCATTACTTCGCTCCCCGACTTCGTCTCCAAATTTATGTTCTCATTTCACGAAGAGAATAAAGGAAAGAAAAGGTGAGCTCAACTAGCCCAAAGAAGAAATATTATGACTAAGATAATGCGTAATAAATTATCATTAGCCTTCAACAAATGTGTTAAACGATAAAATACAATAGACAACCAGTTTAATCTGCAATGAATTAACAATCCATTAAAAGAGTCAAGTAGAGAATAAAAGTCTACTATCTTTTAGGTTTTAAAAGGTTTTCATCAATTTTTATCACGAGACTCGACTTTTAATAAATAAACCACCATCTCTAATCATCCTCGCATTACGGTCCAAGGATTTTCATCAAATTATCAATGGTCACGACTATACCGAATCACCCCCGGTCATAATCATACCAAAACTATCCATCATTGCATTACAGAGCCAATCGAGGACTTTTGTCACATCATTTATATCAAGTCATGATTATACCGAATGATCCTCGGTCATAATCATACTAAGTTCATCTATGCACGTAAGCCAAAAGATAACATAATATAACATGAGGATGATGACAATGACATAATAATTCAATAAAACAAGTTCAAGAATTATTTAATCCATGAATTATTAACGCCCAAATTGTCAACACGATCATCGTTTTGTGAGAGTAAAATTCAAGAATGATCGTAAGAATATTTTCATGAAAAGATCTTCGGATGAAACGCAAATATCAAGGATATTCTACTAATTTCATGGAGTATAGAAGTCAAAGTTTTAACCAACTCGGGTATAATAAAGAATGGAATAACAAAAAGAAATCACCATGCATGCGGTACTTAGATTGAGCAGATGTGTTATTCCAATGTAATAATAATAATCGCAGAACCGTGTCGTGAAATTCACAATCGACAGATGTTCCATGTTCAATAATATTAAATTAGGTTTGTAAAATTCATGAACGCAATCAAATTGCATAAAAAAATGCTAAGCGTGGTAAAAATCGAGTTTAAAAATTTACAAACCATATACCCTTGATCACCCTTTTTACGCACAATTATTAATTAAACGAAAAGATAAAGAATAAAATCATACCTCAAGATCGAGCTTCCTCGTACAAGTTCACCTCCAAATCTTTTCGCTCAATCTTGAATCCACCGGGTTTGGTTCCTTCCTTTCGATCAACGTTAGCCACCCAAATGTTTGGCCTCTAGAGGTGATCCACCAAGGAAGAATAAAATTCAAGAAGATGGGTGTTATGGCTAAACCCTAGTTTTCTATCTCTATAAAAAGGCATACTCCCAACAACTTGAATTATTACGTATTTGTTAAAGTCAACAACCCATACCACCCATAATAAGACTCTCTTATTTATAGATGTGGGCAACCCACCTTAACAATTAAGAATTGGGTTTTATTTAATTAATTAAATTTTTAATTAATTAAGCTCCCTAATCTTATTAGGGATAATTAATTAAACTCCTTTAATTAATTTTCCTTCCTAATCCAATTAGAATAAATGAGAGTACTTATATTAAATTAATTCCTAAACTCTTTAGAAATTAAAATAATAATAATTGTAATAATATTAATAAGACTCTCTTATTAATTTATATTTAATATTTCTAAAATATTAAATAATAATATTAAGCTATTTAATTTATTCTATCACCATAGATTAAATTAAATATACTTAACATATTATTACGATTATGCCATTAACTTCTTAAATAATTATTCTTCCTTTTATGGTGTGACCTCTTTAGGTTCTCCATATTAAACCTATTGTGAATAAATCAATTAGAATAATTCTAATCTTATTTAAATAAATAAATTAAATAATTAATTTATTTAAATAAATAATATTTATTCTACAATAGGATAAGCCTCCCCCAATGATCAACGACTTTCCGTATAATATAGATTTCAACATTAATCATAAAAGAACCTTTTGAGTAAATAGTTACCGCATAATTCAATCCTTCCACCATACAATGTCCCAATTAAATATAAGATATGGAATTACCACAAGTCTTATTTTATTTAATTATATGTATTTCGATCCTTAAATGCACAACTCCAAATAATGCAAATTAGAAACTCCTTTCTAATTTCATTCGCCGCCAAGGACTACTGGGTTGTCATTTATCGAATCACATAGACATTTCTCTTCTTTATTAGAAGTGGTAGATTCTTTATCGATCATACATTATCTCCATGTATAACTTATTATACCCAAGCATACCCTTTGATATACCCTAAGGGTCTTAAGGAATAAGTCAAAGTATAACTCATCATACACAAGATACTATGATGATCTCAAGTCCAAGGATCACTTGACTACTATCACTACAGAATTCCTATCGACAGCAAAAATAAAACTCCATTAGGTATTCCTTAGCGAGCCAATGCTCAAAGGAACTTATTCTCTAATAAGCACCTACATACTTGCTTTTAGTGTCTCCACACAAAAATGATCATGAGATCAATCATCCTCATCCAACGAGCAAGCAAGTTAACGATGTACTAATCTATCCTGGATTCACTAATCCCCAATTTAGTAATCCAACGATTGGGAACTATTTTAGTTTTAAGCTTTCAAAGAATTTAGATCTCATTAGAATGATCATCATCATTATTCTAAAAGCATTGCTTAAAACTACGGGTTTATCACATATTATAAAACAAAGATCATGTAGATAATTAAAAGCCTTTAATAAATTAATACTTTTTATTAATAAATGAATAAGATTGTTACAAAGTATACGCTTATCATCAAACACGATCGCTTGTGTGCATACTACTTTCAATCTCCCACTTGCACTAAAGCCAATCGCCATGGTATCTTATACTCTTCTTCTCTAAGTGACGATTATCCCGCCGTTGGATAAGCTTTAGTTAATGGATATGTAATGTTGTTCATGAGAGTCCACTATCTCTATAGTGATTTCCCATCTTTCAATGATTCTAATAATCAAATGAAAGTGCCACAACACATGTTTAGATCCAAGATGAGACTTAGAAACTATTCCTAGTTCTCAGAATGAACTTTTAATCCAAACAATCAACTTGCAGCCTTCATTTATAGCTATATACTTTGTTTTTATCACTAAACCAAAGAACTCTTTTCATTGCTTGGAACCTTTCCAATTCATCGCACCAATCGCTCAAGGTAACCCTTTACCTTAAAGTGGATTTTTCTCGTCGCCTTGTCTCATCTGAAAAACTTGAGTCCATAAGCCCTCTAGTTTTAATTTAGACCCACCATGAATATGATCACATCCTTAGTGCCTGTAAGCACTTTAAGATGTTTTTCACCGACTCATAGTGAACTTCTCCATAATACGACCGATCAACATCGTGTCTCGTATATTTCATCAGATACATGATTGTCACTCATGCGACCTCTCTTTTCGAGTCTGTGGGGACTATTAAGAGAGATACACTCCATAGCTCATCAACATGAGACATCTCTTGAGTTTGCCATGCTAAACGACTTTAGCATCAAATGAATATACGCGCCTCGGGTTAAGTCGAGCATCCTTTTAAATCTATCTATATAGATTTATATCCCCAATTAAGATACTCTTCCCAAATCATTCATGGAGGAATGTTTAGACAACTTTATCTTTTACCGATCAGTAGCATTGGTATGTCATTCCTCATCCGTAGTATATCAACATATAATACTAGAATGTCACGATGCTCCCATCGACCCTTTTTGTACACACTAGGTTCATTCTTATTTTTGATAAAATCAAACTCTTTTGATTGCCTCATCAAAACGAATGTTCCATATTTGAGAAACTTGCTTCAATCCATTTCTCCGAGTGTCTATAACACTTACCTCATCGTATGTAATCGGATCATCATCTTCTATGATGTGTACCTCATCATCATCATCCATGATGAATCCATACCTCCTAGGTATCTTCTAATGATTATTCCGTCCGATTTATTCTTCTGGCCAGGTACAATAGGTCTATCTATAGTTCCCTCTTATTCGACTTATAAGTTTTGTGGTTCTTGAACTCTTCAAGATCTATTATCCTCCCACTAGCCCTTTCAATGATAAACACCTTTATCTTAGAAGGCGCCGTGTTTCGCAACAAAAACACCTTTTGCTAAGTAGGATTATAGAACATATACCCTAAACTTACTTTAGGATGTCCCACAAATCAGACACTTGTCAAATCTTGTCCCAAGCTTATCCTTTGAAACCTTTTTCACATAAGTCGACAACCCCTTATCTTAACATACTTAAGATTAGAATCCTCCCCGCCCATAACTTTTATGGAGTCTTGGGGCCGATTTTGAGGTTACCTTTTCAGTAGATATGCAAACCATTTCTAGACATGATCCTGAGGGATACCGAATGTCGAGAAAATCATTATGGACCGCATCTATGTCCAACAAGGTACGATTTTTCCTTTCAGATACATCAATCAATTATCACAGATCGAGATGTGTCCATTATGAGAAAACCATTTGAGATGATCTAGAAACTTATCAGACAAGTATTTATTCCTCGATCTAATCAAAGAATCTTAATACTTTGTCAATTTGTTTCACTTCTCAATTCTTTGAACCTTTCAAATAATTCACACTTAGATTTCAAAGAATACACACATTCAACTCTTTCAATGATCATCTCCTTTTTTATACTAATTTGTTCAATATGCAAAATTATTTTCATGTAAGTCAAGTATACAAAATTTATTAAGTAATATTCCATTTATACAAAACATTATTATTATAAATAGAACAAAAATTGTTCTTAATTATAATACCAAAGATTTTATCATTCAACAATAAAATGGAAATAATATTTCTAACAAGAATCGAATACAATAACAACTTATCGACTTAATAGATTTTCCAGTAGCATTGCTAAACTATAAGTTTCTATAGCTAATGCAAGCAACCTTTGCTTCATTTCCACACATATAGATTACTTATATTTGTTTAGCTTTCTACTTCTTGGTCCCTTCATAAATCTATATTTATGATAACCAAAGTCTCAGATCCAATACCCAAGTAACCTCGACTTAAAGAAAAATTTATTTCAATCATGAACAAAATCAGATTTTGTAACCAAACTTCTTCACTAAGCTTTTTGTTAGCCTCTCGCAAGATGCTTCTCAGCTTTTTTCCAAAGGTCCAAAGCTTATTGCAAAGGAAGCAAACCCTTTGCTATCCGTGACGCTTTTGTTCTTATTATCCTTTGTTTACGCCTTTCTATTTACCTTCTTTGAATCGCTCTTCTTTCGTAAGATCCTTTGGCCCCTACCAAGAAGACTTGATCTTTCTTGGTCGAAAGTGACTCTCAACATTTTTCAACATGTTAAGCAAATCAACGGTTTGATATCTAGCTTGTTCATATGAAAAATTCACAACAATTGTGAAAGGAGTCCGGAGTGAGTGCAAGATCAAATCTCGCTCAACTCTCCATCCATGACAAAACCAATTGTCCTAATCGATCAATCAAATTGATTATGTTAAGAACTTTTTGTCCAGATTATAGTGCCATCGGCCATTCTAGATCTAAGAGCTCCTTAGATATCCGATATCTATCACCCCATTTTCCTCACCATCAACTACTTGATGTGCAGAATATATAGTAGAAGCATCCATAGTTTCATGCCGACGTCAAGCTCATTACTCATGATGCGAGCATGATGCATCGAGCCAATCAGTGCATCATCTTGCCACTTTCTAAAAGTAGCAATGTCTTCCTCAGAGGGCATTGTCTCAAACTATTGCAGGATAGGCGATATGACATAAGATAGCTTTTCAAATATGAGAGAACTATTCTCAAATTCCTTAACCAATCCGCTTAATTCTTGCCCCAAGTTAATTTAGCATCTAATATGCTTCGCAAAGATAGTAATTTTAGACATTGTAAAATTCTCAGAAATGAATTTGTAATTAACAACATTTTAACATACATTCTTTTATTAATTACCAAAATAATTTAGGTCTTGTTTTAAATTGGTATCTCCCACTATTTTCTTCAAACTATATTACCCTCACTTATATAGTTCTAAGAAAATCTAATTAAAGATTTGCTAGTGAGAATAAGGATCCCATTTCAAATGTATATAGCCTTGTGGTGACAAACAAACTATATATAAATAAATAGGTAGACAACTTTTGTCAATTACATCAACTATGCAACTCCTTTCTTTTGCCTCTCTAGATTATTTTGATCAAGTGGTGGCACATCCGAATCAAAATTATCCAAGTTAAGTCCGACCTAGCACTCCATATATTCAAAAAGAAAATATCATCCTTGTGGTGACACAACAAAACAATATTGTTCAATTTTCTTTATAAGCATCAAATGTGATAAATTAACATCTTAAATACTTAATACTTGCCTTGTGGTGACACAACAAACTCATATTAAATATTTAATACTCTATTAATTTTATCATGCTAGAAGGCTTACGCTCGATATTCCAAATATCTTTGAACGCTTAGGACTTAATATAAAAAAAAATGAGGGGTTTGTTATTAATTTGTCTCATCTTGTTTAGCTACATGCATATATATATATATATAAAATACGCCATATATTAATGAACATGCTAAGCATGTTTGCATAATATATATATATATATATATAAGTATAAGCATTATATATAATATACTATATTCTACCCGGATTGATTATGGACTTTTATTCTAGTTTGTCTCACTAGAGCCACCAAGTGAACCAAAAGGTCAAACCCTAGGGGTGCAAGAAATAATATTTAAATATAAACATTACATTTAAACCCTGCTCCATTACAAACGGGTCTTCAAGCGCCTCCTTTTCCTCGATCTCCAATTTTTCAAAATTAATTCTAACTATTCCTATTACAAAACTATTTAAAATAAATAGAAACCTCGATCGCAAATAAGGGAAGTACATAGAGGAGATAGAATTTACATTAAGAAAAAATTAGAGAAGACGAGGTACGCAGAAATCCCATTTAATAAAACCCATACATTCATGCATCCAACTAAAATAAAATCCAATCGCATCGTCAATAGTCCATAATCAATCCCATTTATTATCATACACATCATCATACGCATCAATAAATAACATTCATCTCATGAATAATAAACATTTAATATATATATCGATATCATTTAATGGGCAAATTTAGTTAGTATAAAAATCTATTTTTGAATCAAAATAAACTCCTTTATTTTAATCCAAATTTAAATCAAAATAAAACTATTTTATTTTAATTTATCCAATTTTGAATAAAATAAACTATTTTATTTTAATCAAAATCTTTAATCAAAATAAACTCCTTTATTTTAATTAATTATGGAATCCAATTCCATATAATAATAATAAAAAATCTTTAATTAAAATAAACTCTTTATTTTAATTAATTATGGAATCCAATTCCATGTAAAAAAAATTTTAATTAAAATAAACTCTTTTATTTTAATTAATTATGGAATCCAATTCCATGAAAAAAAAATTTTATTAAAGGAAACACTTTTATTTCTTTCCTATTCACAAATAAACTCCTTTATTTTGAATAATATGAAATCTTATTCCATATTTAAATAAACTCTTTATTTAAGGAAATACGGATTTTTTTTCCTATTCACAAATAAACTCTTTTATTTTGAATAATATGAAATCTATTTCATATCTAAATAAACTCTTTTATTTAAGGAAAGATATTGATTCTCTTTCCTATTCACAAATAAACTCCTTTTATTTTGAATAATATAAAATCCTATTTCATATCTAAATAAACTCCTTTATTTAATTCCAACAATTAGTTATCCAATTTCAACTCCAATTAACTCTAATTAAATAAAATTTAATTTTAAAATTAAAATAAATCTTTTTATTTTAATATTAAAATAAATCTTTTATTTTAAAATTAAAATAAATTTTTATTTTAATATATATATATATATTATAAATAATATATATATATATATATATATATATATATATATATATATATATATATAAATATATATATCCTATTAATATTTTAAATTTTCTTATTCCGTGAAGCCTTTTTTTAAAAATCAATAATGGCAAGATACCCTTGATCTTACGTGGCTTTTAAAAAATGTTCTTATATAATTTGTATCCATGAAATCATAATTTATAAAATTGAAATTCTTTTTTTTTTTTTTTTGTTTTTTTAAATAATTTCACTTTAAATAAGGATTTATAAAAGTTAATGTGATCCCAATAATATTAATTTTCAATTTTTTTTTTTTTTTTTTTTTTTAATAAATTTTATACAATAAAATTATGCCCAATTAAATTGTTCTAAACACATATCAATATACATATCAAATTAAAACAATTAATAATTCGCATAAAGGTTTGGCTCGATGCCACCGTTAGTTTTGTAATATTCATGAACGCAATCAAATTGCATAAAAAGTGCTAAAGCGTAAAAAATCGAGTTTAAAAATTTTACAAACCATATACCCGGATCATCCTTTATGCATAATTATTAATTAAACGAAAAGATAAAGAATAAAATCATACCCTCAAGATCGAGCTTCCTCGTACAAGTTCACCTCCAAATCCTTTCGCTCAATCTTGAATCCACCGGCTTTGGTTCCTTCCTTCGATCAACGCAGCCACCCAAATGTTTGGCCTCTGAGAGGTGATCCACCAAGGAAGAATAAAATTCAAGAAGATGGGTGTTATGGCTAAACCCTAGTTTTCTATCTCTATAAAAGGGCATACTCCCAACAACTTGAATTATTACGTATTTGTTAAAGTCAACAACCCATACCACCCATAATAAGACTCTCTTATTTATAGATGTGGGCAACCCACCTTAACAATTAAGAATTGGGTTTATTTAATTAATTAAATTCTTTTAATTAATTAAGCTCCCTAATCTTATTAGGATAATTAATTAAACTCCTTTAATTAATTTTCCTTCCTAATCCAATTAGAAATAAATGAGAGTACTTATATTAAATTAATTCCTAAACTCTTTTAGAAATTAAAATAATAATAATAATAAATATTAATAAGACTCTCTTATTAATTTATATTTAATATTTCTAAAATATTAAATAATAATATTAAGCTATTTAATTTATTCTATCACCATAGATTAAATTAAATATACTTAACATATTATTACGATTATGCCATTAACTTCTTAAATAATTATTCTTCCTTTTATGGTGTGACCTTTAGGTTCTCCATATTAAACCTATTGTGAATAAATCAATTAGAATAATTCTAATTTTATTTAAATAAATAAATTAAATAATTAATTTATTTAAATAAATAATATTTATTCTACAATAGGATAAGCCTCCCTAAATGATCAACGACTTTCCGTATAATATAGATTTCAACATTAATCATAAAAGAACCTTTGAGTAAATAGTTACCGATAATTCAATCCTTCCACCATACAATGTCCCAATTAAATATAAGATATGGAATTACCACAAGTCTTATTTTATTTAATTATATGTATTTCGATCCTTAAATGCACAACTCAAATAATGCAAATTAGAAACTCCTTCTAATTTCATTCTCGCTTTGCCAAGGACTACTGGGTTGTCATTTATCGAATCACATAGACATTTCTCTTCTTTTATTAGAAGTGGTAGATTCTTTATCGATCATACATTATCTCCACGCATAACTTATTATACCCAAGCATACCCTTTGATATACCCTAAGGGTCTTAAGGAATAAGTCAAAGTATAACTCATCATACACAAGATACTATGATGATCTCAAGTCCAAGGATCACTTGACTACTATCACTACAGAAATTCCTATCGACAGCAAATAAAACTCCATTAGGTATTCCTTAGCGAGCCAATGCTCAAAGGAACTTATTCTCTAATAAGCACCTATACATACTGCTTTAGTGTCCACCACAAAATGATCATGAGATCAATCATCCTCATCCAACGAAAGCAAGAACGACGATGTACCAATCTATCCTGATTCACTAATCCCCAATTTAGTAATCCAACGATTGGGAACTATTTTAGTTTTAAGCTTTCAAAGAATTTAGATCTCATTAGAATGATCATCATCATTATTCTAAAAGCATTCTAAAAACATATGGGTGCTTTAAAACTACGGGTAAATTATCACATTATATTATAAAACAAAGATCATGTAGATAATTAATTAAAAGCCTTTAATAAATTAATACTTTTTATTAATAAATGAATAAGATTGTTAATATGCTTTATATATGCTTATCATAACAATCAACATGATTGGCTTGTACTACTAAAGAAAATAATGAAGGAATGAAAATACTTTCTATTTATAGGAAAATGGAATGCGTAAGAATTAATCCATGAAATCCATGAACAGGTCCAGATTGATTTACTTTAATCGACTATTCATATTTAAAGAAAAATCTTTTAAATAAAATATAATATATTCTATTTATATAAAAACATTTTACTTATCTGAAACACTATGCAATACTACGCAAAACACTACGCAAAAACACTACGCAACACTACGCATAATAAAATATAATATATTCTATTTATAGAATAACTTTAATAAAGTATTCTATTTTATATAAAAGATGTTTCGCTTTTATTACGTTAATAATACTGAATAAAAAAAAACGTCATTATCGCTATAATAATTCATATTATTAATCGAATGATAATGGAATCAAACCGGTGTGACTTCTCACATAAACATCAATAATCAATACCGTACTCTTATGCTTGTACACACGACATCGTATTTTTGTCTTTTACTCTAGTAGTAGTTCAAGAACTACGGTAAAACTTCCGCCGTTATTTCAATAAAATCTTTTGTCGTTTTCTCAATCCGACAATAATTACATTATGGGGTCCACCAATGATTGAGTAGTTGTATAATATTCCTCGCTAAACCTAATATTCCCCACCAATCGAATATAATATAACCACTGCGTATACTTTACAAAAATTTATAAATACTACCCACAACTATAATATTATTTTAAATTCACACCATAATATTAAAAATTATTTCAACAAAATTTAAATCTTTATTGATAAAATCTGGGGTCTCACAACTCCCGTATCTTCATAAGTTCATGTAACAACACTTTAATCCTCTCTCTTCATTTTCTAAAAATGTTATTTTGGCTCTTAAAGTTAATTTACAAAATCATAACAACTGAAATTGATTTAATTTATTTAACTTAAAAGGGACAAATTTTATAACCAGTAGATTTGAGATAGTTCAACTTAAATTTGAGATTATTCATTAAAAATTATGAAGTAATAAATTTTATAATTAAGGATAATATTAGGTGTCTCAAATTTTTTAACGATCTCAAAAAATATCTCAAATGATGTATTATCATTATATTATTAACTGCATTTCTTGTGATTAATTATATCATAAAATATTATTAAAATACTCAAAGTCATATCATTTGATATAGGTTAGCATGAAGTTTATTTTTGGGTAAGTTGGTTAATTGGTAACAGAGTCTTGACACGCAGCGGCGAGGTTACATATGTAACAAGATTCTATCGATCAATCGATTAACCAACCAAAAAATAAACTTCATGCTAACCGAATCCATTTAATATATATGATCCATCACCTCTCGACTTACGTGTCTATATTGTATTAATCAAAAGAAACTTAATATTAATCACTACCTGATATATAATAGTAGTAGATTAAAATAATTTACAATAACAAAAAGTAATTTGAAAATAAGAATTTGAAGATACGTACTTTGTTTCGCCGCCCACTTGACTTATCTTAAATGGTTGGTCATACTTTGTGTACACTTATTTCTCATGCCGCCCTAACAAAGTGAGTATTTCGTTTTCTTCAGTCTTGCCTACCATTATATATTCCAATGTTCCATATACATACAATACAATACATCAAGGAACAGTTGTAATTCCCCTTTTATGGAGGAGTATTTACTTTGCAAACTGATATTTTCATTCGTCTTTTTTGATAATATAGCGATATATAACGACAATTTTTATTATTGTTATAAATCTATAGTGATATTTTTCATATAAAAATATCAATTCTCTTTACTTTTCTTGGTCCACGAGAATTGCTTCTTTTTTAAACTTCAAACTTTGTAGAAAAATTATTTCAACCTTCAACTATATATGACAAACTAGCATGTTATGTTATATATGTCACTTTCATTTATAAAGAAAACTATGAAGATCGATTAATTAATAAAGTTTTAAAGAAGATGGATAAAAGTAACAATTTTATGAGAATCCCTAGCTAGTCTAACAATTTTAGAATGATTATGTTAAGGGTTTTTATTTTTTGTCCTACGTATATACGTTTTAGTTTTACAAAGGGTTGTCCTATGCATGCATTGCATTGCATGGTATGCATACAACAGTAAGTAAGTAAAATAAAATAGTTTGACTAAAATATTAAAATTTATTTATATAAATCTTACATTGCAAATTAAAGAAACTGATACTAAAGTGGTGTTTGATTACATCTTAATGCATGTAAACAGTCTCTTAATATAAAAATGTGAGTTGTTAATATGAATTAAGAGGTAAGCTGTTAAGATACATTAAGATGCAATCAAAAACGTATCACCAAAAGTGATGTTTTAATAATTAATTTATGGTATAAACAGTTGGGCATGGGAAGCGCGGTTGAAACACTATGTGGGCAAGCATATGGAGCACAGAAATATGAAATGTTAGGCATTTATCTTCAAAGATCAACTGTACTCCTCGTTGCAACTGGTGTCCTGCTTACTTTCCTCTACATTTTCTCCAAGCCCATTCTCCTACTGCTCGGCGAATCACCGGAGATCGCATCGGCAGCGGCATTATTCGTATACGGTCTCATTCCTCAAATATTCGCCTACGCCATTAATTTCCCTATACAGAAATTTCTACAAGCTCAAAGCATAGTGGCACCAAGTGCGTACATATCAACAGCCACACTAGTTTTACATCTCATTGTAAGTTGGCTTGTAGTTTTCAAGCTTGGGCTTGGGCTTTTGGGAGCATCGCTTATTTTGAGCTTGTCGTGGTGGATAATTGTGGTGGCCCAGTTTGTATATATTGTGAAAAGTGAGAGGTGCAGATACACATGGGCTGGATTTAACCTCAAAGGTGCCTTTTCTGGGCTGCCAGCTTTCTTCAAGTTATCGGCTGCTTCTGCGGTAATGCTGTGTTTAGAGACATGGTACTTTCAGATATTGGTTTTGCTGGCTGGGTTGCTGGATAATCCGGAATTGGCGTTGGATTCTCTCTCTGTTTGGTAAGAGAAAATTAACTACTTTAACTATATATTACCTTGCCTTGTCTTAATTTACTTGAGATTCTTTAAAAAACACCTTAAAAGTGGAGAGGTAGATATTTAAAAGTCAATTTGAGATGCTTTTAAATTTTATTTTTGACATTATTTCTTTAAATTTTGAAAATAGGAAATCCCACAATTTTGTGCTACTTAATATTTTATGTAAATTATTGACAAAAAATAGTTATAAAATGCTTTCATTAATTTAAATTTTAAAATATTTTAAATTATATAACTCTTAAAAAGACAATATTATTCTTATATTTTGGAATGAAAAGAAGTTGGTCAGAAGTAGTGGTTTTCTTTTCGATCTTGTCTTTGTTATAAGACCGATGTTGGTGAAACAGTGTGTAGCATATGAGATGTTACAATTAAAATCACTGAAAAAGTTTAATTAGAAATTATTTGAAGCATATATATATATATATATATATATATATATATATATATATATAGAGAGAGAGAGAGAGAGAGAGGTAAGTTTTGTAGAAGTATAACATTAATTTGTGTTGTTTTAATCGCAGCATGACAATTTCCGGATGGGTATTCATGATCTCAGTTGGTTTCAATGCAGCCGCAAGGTCATCATTTTCTATTTTTTGTTTTCCTTTTCCTTTTAATTTGTTTAAGTCATGCTTTTTAGTTTTTATATGTTTCATTTATTCTTCACCGTACGTACGTATAATCTTTCCATACAATACTGCATGGGATATTCCATTCCAGCTGCATATTGAAAAGACGTACAATTCAATATATAAATTTGGTATATTTAAGCTTTTAGTTTTCGTCGTCTGCGCTAAATAAATATCTCGTTCTCTCTTGAAACGAACCTATAGTTACACTTTGATTAAATTTAGTATATAACGAGAACAGCATAATGTTATGTAAATACTTTCTTGGTTTTAAATTATAATATTAGTATTAATTGTAAATATTTTTAAATTCAAAATTGACTTAAATTCGTTTAATTTAAGTTAATACAATTATGAATATCATAAATTATTTAAAAAATACTACTAATTATAAGATTTGAAATGAAAAATGCAAAATATATATTACTGATCATGCATCTTATAATTTGAAATGCAGAAGTATTATATATACTCCTTAATTAATTTACATTTAATTTGAAAAGTTGATATATGTATGTATATATCTATATTATGTATATATGCAGTGTGCGAGTGGGTAATGAGTTGGGAGCTGGACATCCCAAGTCGGCTGCATTCTCGGTGGTAGTAGTGAACTCCATCGCTTTCATCATCTCTGTGATCGCGGCGGTCATTGTACTTGCACTGCGGGATGTTATCAGCTATGCGTTTACGGAAGGCGAAACCGTCGCAAAAGCTGTCTCGGATCTTTGTCCTCTCCTTGCCTTTACCCTCCTTCTCAACGGAATCCAACCCGTCTTATCCGGTAACAATATATAATTTCCAACCCTTAAATTATTTATTCTCATCCTTTTCTGCTCAAACCCTAGCTAGTTTGCATGATTTATCTATATTATAAAGCTGTTCTTCGGCCATTGAAGAGCCCCTGACGACGCTGGTAACTGTGTCGCACTAATATTTTTCTCGCCTTTTTTCGTCTTTATAAATTTAATTAGTGATATTATTATTTTGTTCTTTTTATATTAATCTTTTTATTTAGTTTATAAATTTTATTTTGTCATACATAATTTATAAATACAATGCGTAGAGTTAGTATCAATAATGGTTGCACGGACTGGTTTTATATTATATACTCTAGCTAATATAAATAAGAAACAAAAAAAGGAAAAAATTAATTAATTAATAGTAATTAGGAAGTAAACATTAGATTTAATTATATAAAATAGACCATTTTCTAACAATTAATCTACCAATCTCAAATCCAACAATTGTCATCCTTATTAGAAACAAGTTAATTTGAACAACTAAATGTATCTTGGGTTTTGTTAATTAGAATTGAATGACAATATCGTCACAACATATGATGATTTGGAGGGTTAATTTTAAATTTTAGCGTAAAGAAAATATTTGGCGCACACACACACACACACATACACACACACACATATATATATATATATATATAATTGTTTGATTGTTTGGAATTAATTGGCGTACGTGATATATGAACATTAAGGCGTGGCTGTTGGTTGCGGATGGCAAACTTTTGTTGCATACGTGAACGTTGGGTGTTATTATGTGGTGGGAGTCCCATTGGGTTCAATACTCGGATTTTACTTCAAACTGGGTGCCAAGGTAAATCAACTAGTTTAAACTATTGCAATTAAGTAGTCAAAATTATAAATGGGTATATATATATATATATATATATATATATATATATATATATATATATTAACTACTTATGAGTCTAAAAATACCATCAGTAACTGCAATCATTCATCGTTCATAAATCATCTCAAATGGATGCAGGGAATATGGTCAGGGATGATCGGTGGAACAATGATACAAACTATCATTCTGTTGTGGGTAACATTTCGAACAGACTGGAATAAAGAGGTATATATTATCCACACTTATTTTTTATATAACTAATAAAATATTTGGCCATAGAATCAAATCATTTAATTCCCAAAGATAAATTGGTAAATAATTATATAGTGAACTAATTATTTCTTTAAGCATTTATCATTAGTTGTGAACTAATTATTATTATTTTTTTTACCAAAAAGAAAAATAATGGTATTATTATAAATTGAAAACCCACAATCCAAAACATTTGAATTACAATGAGTCAATTACAAAGTACACATTTATGTTGCATTGTTGTTAAGTTTCATGACACAGACGACAAATCTTTTCAAGTCTTCCTGGTCAAAACTAATTGCTAGTTAATTTCGAACTACTACTAATTATTAAACTAATCACAGGTGGATGAAGCTAGGAAGAGGTTGAATACTTGGGATGAGAAGAAATTAAGAACACCTTAATTAATTCTTGAGGATTAATTAAGAGAAGAGTTTTCTAAAAGCCAATGATTTTGATGCTCAAAAGCAATGCCTTGACCTTCCAACTCAGCTCACAGATGATAATAGGTTGCTAGGTCACATTAATTCAACAGCGGAGATATACAAGTCGGTCCAAAAGAAAAATCTTTTAGCTAGCCACTTTGGATGCAATCTTAATTTTGTGATAACTTAGATTTTTAATTTTTAGTATATACTCCCTTCCTCCATTTTACAAAAAAAAAATATTTTTATTTATAAATTTTATGAATGTATTTTTGTTTTATATTTATTTTTAAATTTATTAAATATTGAATCGAATAGTAATGATACGATAAACTTGATTATATCGCTTTTATATCATCGTCAAAAAAAATAAATTCTTCTCCTTGGCAAAAATTATTATCCATAAAAATCTGAATTCTGTCCCATAATCTATCATCTTCCCACGTGTCCCTCATTTAGTGGTCCACTTCAAAAGTGTGCATGCCACAATCCAAAATAATGATAAGGTATATATATCATATATATGTGTATGTATGGTCTCAAAATTAATCCTTTCATGCCTCATCTCCCAATTTCAATTTCAATCAGTCCCAATGGCCATGCCCACATCTTCAGACTGGCCATCACCATGCATTCGCTGTAAAAATACAAGGCAAAAATTCGCCTCCAATTCCAAAACTACCCTCCCATTTCTCTCTCCTCTCAGCTCAACTTCACGATTACTTGTTATTTTTCATTCCTCCGGCTGCCCATCACCAATCTTGGAAGACAAATCCCCTGTACTCGAATTGGGCTTGAATTTACAAGAATTTCAAACTTCTCCCAAACCCAATACAGAGGATTCAAATGGTTTTATTTGCACTATGTTTAAAGATCCAAAGACTCGAGAACTTGCGCTTGAATTCTATGAAAAAGCCAAAGAAAGGCCAGATTTTAGACCCCAGAAATCGACACTTAAGCATCTGATCAGGTATTTGATTCGTTTGAAGAATTGGGACTCAATTTGGTCATTATGTGAAGATTTTGAGAAATTCCATGTATTTCTTGATAGTTCCACTTGTTGTAGATTAATTAGCAGCTGCATTAAAGCTAGAAAATTCAAACTTGTAAATAAATTGCTTCATGTTTTCAAAGCTGATGAACAAATTGTTGTTTTGGCATTTGAAACGGCTATGAAAGGCCATAACAAGCTTCATATGTATAGTACAACCATTGTGATGTACGAAAATATGAAATTTGCTGGCATTGTTTTGGACCCCGGATGTTATTGCCAGATAATAGAATCATATCTGAAAATTGGTCAAAATGAGAAAGTTATCACATTATTTAAAGAATTTGAGATGAGAGTAGATTGGACACTATTTTTGCCTCGGATTTATCAAATTTTATGCGAGTCACTAGGCAAATACGGGCGACCTTTTGAAGCTCTTGTGTTCTTTAGAGACATGACAAAGAAGGGTTTTGCTGAGGATCCTTCATTTTACTCTTCATTGATTTGTTCATTTGCAAATATTCGACAAATTAAAATGGCTGAGTTGCTTCTGGAAGAAGCCGAGAGCAAGAAAATGTTGAGAGATCGAGCCACGTATTTGAAGCTCACTCTAATGTATGTTGAGCTAGGAATGATGGAAAAGACCCTGGATGTTACTGCAGTGATGAAACGGATGAATGTTAGAGTTTCTGATTGCATTTTCTGCGCGGTTGTGAATGGATTCTCTAAGAAGAGAGGGCTAACAGCTGCAGTTAAGGTATATGAAGAGCTTATTGTGGAGGGATGTGAACCAGGGCAAGTGACATATGCTTCAATTCTAAATGTTTATTTTAGACTTGGATTATATTCAAAAGCATAGCGAGGTGTTTTCCGAGATGGAGGGAAAGGGCATACATAAATGTGTGGTGGCCTATTCGAGCATGGTTGCGATGTATGGAAAAACAGGCAGACTTAGAGATGCGATGAGGCTTGTTGCTAGGATGAAAGAGAGAGGCTGCGAGCCGAATGTGTGGATATACAATTCTCTCTTGGATATTCATGGAAAAGTCTTGAATTTGAGACAAGTGGAAAAAATATGGAAGGAGATGAAGCGAAGGAAGGTTTTGCCGGACAAGGTTAGTTATACTAGCATTATAAACGCTTATAATAAGGCAAAAGAGTTGGAAATGTGTGTGAAATATTTCCATGAGTACAGGCTTAATGGAGGTGGGATTGATAGGGCGATGGCGGGAATTATGGTTGGTGTGTTCTCAAAGACAAGTAGAGTAGATGAGTTGGTTAAGCTTCTGCAGGATTTTAATGCAAAAGGGACTCAATTAGATGGGAGACTTTATAGGTCATCTTTGAATGCTTTGAGGGATGCTGGGCTGCAAGTTCAAGCAAAATGATTTCAGCAAAGCTTTGACACAATATAAATTCTAACTGATAGCAAAGGGAAATTGTTTAAAGAAGATCTTTTCTATGATTCAAGGTGATGATAGTTGAAAATGTGTTTGAATTGGGGCTTAGCCAGGAGATTTCAAGATTCGGTCAAGCTCAAAAAGTTTTGTCCAAGATTTTCTGCAACTGTATGCATGTATCAAATACATTTCATTAGGAGTTGAAACAGAGTGAAGGAACATTTTTTTTTTTTTTTTTTTTGGTCTTCCATTGATAAAAGTTGAAGAAATATAATATAATTTCAATATTCGTGCATGGGAACAAAATTTCTGAAAACATAATCTTTTCAATAATATACATACAAACCCAACTCAATTTATTGCTTGACATTTCAAATTATTGATACAACGAATAAATATAAATGAAACTAGGAGAGGATTAGCTTGGCGATTATTAACACAGTTTGCACTTCATGAAAACTGAATAAACTTACGTCTACGTGTATGTCAAGCATAACTTTCAGGAATAGGGCATGCATAATCTTAGACTTGGTAGAGAACTAGTTAAGTGAACTACAAATCCTCCTTACAACCCCAGCTTGACCAGTGAGGACACCAATATCACTCATTTTGACCATGGCAGCTGCAAAATCATTTTTAAATGTGGAAGGATTCTTGCTGTAATCCTGGACAATGGTGTCAGTTGGGCCTCCGCTAAGAAGGATCTGGTCAGAAGCTAAAAGACCCTTCTTTTGCATTATATTCTTGTAGTAGTTGTTGTCAAATGAAGTGGGCGTCACCAAGTCAAGGGGTGCCAAGTTACCGTTTCCGCCGGTACTAGGGCAACCACGTCTACGAGTGCTAGCGAAGCCCGCATCAATGTCTGTCCCGTTGCCATATATTCTGTCACGGAATGTGAAACATTGGGCCTGCCCGAATGAATGTGCTCCTGCAGTGCGTTACCATTTCAATGACTTTTAACTACTAAATTTTCACAAAGAGTTATATACATTATATATATTGAGTCCATGTCAGTTAGATATAGATGATACGTAGTGATTGTATCAAGTGATCTTTTATTTATGAAAATTGATAATTTTATATCATTTTTTGATATTTTCACATGTATGACCTACATACTAGCTTATGTGTCAACTTTTTATTAGCTAATATGTGGGTTATACGTGTGGAAATATCAAAAAATAATGTAAAAATATCAATTTTTTTATTTAATTATATGTGTCTAGTGAGTCCGTTGTTTATGCCAACTAGATACAGATGACACCCAGTGATCGCATCAAGTAAGTGAGATTTTAAGCCAAGTACTCATAAATGAATTGTTTTCATTTAACAATTTTTACAAAAGAAAAACATGAAATTAATAGTAATGTACCTGACAAAGCAACCATCTCCCTTATAGTGAAACCCTTGCCTGTGAAGTCGGAAATGAGTTTTTGGAGGCTATCACTGAAACCGGGAAGAACACTTGCTGCTTGCGTAGGGTTTGTAGTGGTAGAATCTCTTCTTCCAAGCTTCACTGTCCATGATGGACCACCAGCCTAATCCATTAATTTAGATATTATCAGATAAACCTTTACACGCAGTCCTATACCATTAGAAAGGATTTAACTCTATCTATAGAATTAAGTTGGAAAGGAATTAAATTAATTAAGTACCAAAACAGTTGCATCTCGAGCGGCTACTGAAAGTATGTCAGCACAAGAAACAACACCGGGGCATATCTTCTCAACTTCTCTCTTTGCGGTGTCTATGACCTCATAACCTCTTGCGGAACCCCTATTAGCTCCCACATTTTTCTCACTTGTGATATTAGAGGAATCATCAAGTAAGATTGATGCATCACAACCCTGCAAATTAATTACAATTAATCAATATTGTTACTTCCCTATTACGAAAATGAATTCACATGTTAATTAATTATACATATATATATATATATATATATATATATATATATATATATATATATATATATATATTAATATTTTTAATCTGAATTTTCTGTAACTAACCTGAACAAAGCAATCATGGAAATGGAGGCGAATGAGGGATCCTGCCATCCGACGCTCAGCCGATATGGCTTTCCTAACGGCAGTTTTAATCGTAGTTTGTAAATTTGGGCACGTAGCGTCATAAAATGTAGGAGATAATTGCGCATTAACGTTGCATGGCGTGTTAGAAAGCAAGAACAGAAATATTATGATAGGAGCAATGGCTGCAAATGAATTGCGATAATCCATTTGAAGTTGAGCAAGATAAAATTAATATAGAGAGAAATATATATATACCAAGTTTTAAGACGAGTAAAGAAGAAAAGGCCTTCAGAAATAAGCTGAAAACAGGTTTAATTGTAGTGAAATATACAATTAATGATGAATGAGTGTATTATGCATGCATCCATTTATAGATCGAGCATTGCCAAAGGCTTAATTTGTATTGGTCACTATTTACTGCTGTAGACCGCGTTGCCAGCACTGAGTAGTTTTGCATGCAGGTTGACATTGACTTATTCTCTTCTCCCCCACCAAGCTAGCTTCTTCTGGATTCGGAACCTTTAATTACACGTACATTTTATTGAAATAATTTAAGAGGTCAAAAACATGTACTATTAATTGTATAAAGATGCATACGTATGTTAGTATACTAGGAAAAATTTAAAGTCAAATAATTGTACATAAACCAATTATACATACATTATAATTAATTAATTAATAGTGGAGAAACCTAGCCAAACTTTTTCCAAACTCGTCATTTGTTTATGTATATACTATAATGCATACTAAATTTTGTTACAGTATATTTTTTTCTTCTCAAAATTGAACTTCTAAACTAGAATTTTTTTTAATAAAGAATTAAAATATACTGAAACAAATTAAAGGTAAGGTTTAATTAAGAGACTTTTGGCAAATTTTAATATGCCAAACAAAGTGAAAATAAAGTAGAATTCTAACTTTGGGACGAGGGGAGTAATATGATGTACTCCCTTCGTTCTTTTTTACTTGTTGTTTTAAAGAATATATATTTTTTTATTTTTACTTGTTATTTGTAGATTTCAAGAAAATATGCATGCATTAATGATTTAATATTTTTCATATTATCCTATATTAAATATTAATTTTGTTTTCTTTCATCTTTTTAATAAATTTTATAATTATTTTGAACACTTAGAAAAATATTAATTACATTTCTAAATTTTATGTTTTTTTAAAACAAGAAGTAAAAAAGAAGGGAATGATAATCATATATGAAACTGATATTTTTATATATTTTTTTCGATATTTTCATATAGTTCTTTTTCACATGAGAAGAAAGTTGGTTTCACCTTTATGTAAGAGGAGATCATTTGAAAATATCAAAAAATTCACGTGGAAATAGTGGTCTCCATTGTATATTAAGCCATAATAAGAGGGGAGGGGAGGGGAGGGGAGGTGGTAACATCAAATTTTGTATGCATGACAAAATCATCAAAATAATATGTCAAAATTAAATAGCACTAACAGTTAATGAAGTAGTTAATTATATTGTTGTGAAATTAAATTTATGAAAAAAATATATTTAGATAAACATACACACCATTGTATATTAAGCCATAATAAGAGAGTAGGGGAGTGTAAGCGAGGGTAGGGTAGGTGAGAATAAGATATGCTGAAAACTTTAGCCATCGCACGCGGAGAGAGTAGTTTAGACAGCTCCACTTTTGGATTTGCCTCCAACAAACATTATACTACTATTGGAATTGGAATATTATTGCACCTGTTTAATTTGTTTCTATTCATATCTCAATTTTAAATATATTTTTATATATCTCAATTTTATTAAATAATTATTTATATGCCTTGTGCTTGTATTTTGAAATGTTTGTTTGTTGTGCAAATTCTTGTATTATATTGATTGATGTGCCATTCTAATTCCTACTTCCTAATTCCATTTCCGCGTTGAATCGAATCAACTTTTTCAAAGTCTGAAAAGGACTGCTTAAGCATTACTACTGATTTCCACTACCTACCTCCTTAGCATTACTGCTTAAGCATCGATCTCTATTTTACAAAAATTGTTTTTTATTATCATTTTATTAATTTATAATAATATAAATAATAAAATATTCTTACATTTATTAATTACGCTATTTAATTTATCTGAACGTACTAAAACTTATTGTTTTTAGTTATTATCATATAAAACAAAAATACATTTTATTTTATATTTTTTTCAAATTAATGAAATTCTTTTGTGTCACTTATTATTTTATTTGATAAACTTAACTTTCATGGTGAAATTAATTATTTTAAAATGAATAATAAAACATATTTATTTATATTTTTCCAAATTGGGTGCCTAGTAGCACACAATTTCAATGTAATGTAATGTATTACTCCTCCATGGCTCCATTTCATAATAACACTTTTAGAAGAAAAAAGTCATTTTCAATTTACTTGTTGCAACATTGTAGGAGAAATAAATTAGTCCCTAAATTCTCTATATTATTTACTTTCCCACATTATCCATAATTTTTCAAGAAATTAATTTGAAAGTTCCCAACGAATTAAGATGATAAACATGAAAAAACATAAACCTCCATATCCACAAACATGTACACTAGTACTAACATATAGTAGAACCAACTGATCATTATAATGCATGCATAGAGGTATATATTCCGTTGCCTAAATCACTTGTTCAATTAATGGGTTGAAGCTAATCAATCCTTCTAATTCTCCTCTGCCTGAACATTTTAATTAATTTGTTGATGGGAAGTAGTGAATGAATTAACCCCCAAAAAAAACACATGAATTAATTATAAATGACCAATTGCCGTCTTATTGTTATTGATTCAAATTTCAAATGATACAAACAATAAATGAATTAGTGTTATATATTGTTGTGACACAAAAAATAACAATATAATTGGCTGAAAAATACAGATTAATTAATTTTGTCAAGGACAACTTTCAGTAGAGTATATATTGTTGATTATGCTCTAAAATTCATAGTTTTTCCATAGTCCCATATCGTCTATTTTGAAAATATTCTTTGTGTATATTACTAAATGTTGACTTTGGGCTTGTAACTTGGTTGTGTAAAAGGGATGGGCTCGCACACATGAGGATAGCTAAGGAATTGGGTGAGGGCAAGCTTGATTCTCGCGGGGTGCATCCAAAGTAAACCTTATTTAGTTTTACGTTACTGATTTCTCCAACAACAACGTTAACGTACTTTCTTTCACCCCATTGTTCATCTTCTTCTTCTCCATATATTTTACCAGTCATATATACTCTTCTGTTCTTCCACTGTCAAAATCGCTTTTTAGGACAATAGCATTCGCTACGTCTCGGCTCCTGTCATCTACAGCTAAGTTGTTCCAATTTTTATTTTTTGAGTCTTCTTGTTAATACAATGCTGCTACACTGCTATTGCTGCTGCTGTTGGACTGTTGCACTGCTACAAAAACTGTTTAAAATCAATATATATATATATATATATATATATATATATATAACTAGCTACTAGCTAGTTGAGCTAACTACAAAATTCTCCTTATCTCCCCGGGTGACCAGTAAGGGACGGAGATCGATCTCCCATTTTGACAATGGCATCTGCAAAATCAGTCTTAAATGTGGTCCTGGACGCGCGATGGTGTCAGTTGAGCCTCCGCTAAGAAGGATCTGGTCAGATGCTAAAAGAGACCCTTCTTTAGTTCTTTTGCATTATGTTCTTGTAATAGTTATTATCAAATGAAGCAGGTGTCACCAAATCAAGGGCTGCCAAATTGCCATTTCCACCGCTAGAAGGGCAATTCCGTCCTTCTTGCTTATTATATATTGAATTCAACCATTTAAAAACAGTTTTTGATTTTCATTTTTAGAAAGAAAAAACTACTATTTGAAAAATGTAAGTTTTAAGGGTAAATCACTCTTGAATATATATATACATATGATTGAGGCTTAACAACAGCAAAAATGCAGTAAATTTCCCCTTACCCTAGAGTAAGAGTAGGATAGTCTATTTCTTCCAAACAAATAAACAATAAAAAGGAGGGTGGGTGGGTGGGTGAGTGGGTGCATTGATTTACTATAATTAATTAATTTTTAAAATAAATGTTGCATGATGTAGAGGTATACTTCCGCGTCTATTGTTTGTTCGTTCGTTGTACATAATTAAATTACGTACGCGACTTTCTTTCTTTTCCTCCCGCAAGGTAAATTCATGACTTTTCCTACATATAAAGATACTAGCAACAGTCACAATTTTAATAAAATGAAATAAAATAATCTAGATGGTAAAAAGTCCACTTAGTCACAATTTAACATTGATGTTAATTTCGTTCCGGACTGGATCCTCATTCTATATATATAAATATATATATATATATATATAGAAAGTTTTAATTACACAAAATAAATATAATAAACAAATTTATTGATGATTAGTCACACATGCATGTAGGCAATAGACACATAAGAGTGATGTTTTAGCCACACATATAATAGATGTAGGCATAATGTACTACATAAACATAACTTAGAAATTACATCGAGGCACAGTCGATAGAAATGTTTTATTTATTTATTTATTAGCAAGAGAGAGTATATATATATATATATATATATATATATATATATATAGAGAGAGAGAGAGAGAGAGAGAGAGAGAGAGAGGTGATTCAAGTACTGATCGATCATCATGCATGTGAATTAGAGTACGTAATGATTAGGGTGATTTTGGCGGACAATTCCAGCGGCAATAGCATTTTTGTAATAAGCCGACGCAATGACCATCAAAAGATCCATCTTCTGCGCAAAGGTCCTTACACTTTCTATCATCAGTGCATAATCCCTCGAAATTTCTGTTCTCATACTCGCATACCCTCCCCGCCACCATGCTCTTCTCTAAATTTTGAAATAAATTCAAATTAGTTTTAATAATCCATAAAATAAAATAATTATATAAAAGTACTACATATCAAATTACAAGGTCCACGTCTCAATCACCAAGACGCGTCCGATATCCTGCACAGTTCAACAAGTTAACACCAAAAGCTTGACTTTTACCGACCGTCGAGGATAACTCCCGGCGTGAGAGTCGATGTCGGCGATCACAAGGTCAACAATGGAGAGAAAATATTATCTAATGCCTGAGATAGAATAATAAATAATGAATGTGTATGTTACTTACTTTCTTATGTGATCTTAGCCCCATACATACTCCACTCCCTGGTTTCTGTACACCCATCATCTCCTCGACACCTTTTCCCCACTCCCGCCATTTTTCAAATAGAAAGTAGCGACCTACTTCCACACTGCCTTGCCACTTGCCACCGGCCATCATCCTAGTCTCATCCTCATTAATGCCATGCAGAAGGTGGCGAACCATACGAGTAATCGACTATCACTTGACATAATGATTACTGGGTCAAAAAGTTGGATTAAGTGACAATTTGTATAATGGGCCAATTCAATGACTAAGCCCAAATAATGGAAATGACCCAAATGACCGGATCCAACCGAAAGGACCCAATGAAATGATCAATAATCGGGCCCAAATCATTTGGACCAACTAGACAAGAGTAATATGATCCAAGGAGGAGCCCATTAAGGTTGGCCCAATAAGGAAAAGGATTATGGCCCAACATTACCCCCTAGTCTTTTATTAAACAGGATGTTTAATGAAAGACTATAAACAGTATAGGCCCCTGACATAACGAATTATGATAAGTCACAAGAGGTCCAAAGTGAAACTCACCAAAGCCCATCCAAATCGGTCCCAAATTGATATCGAGAATAGAAGTGGGAAGCCCAATGAGACCTTGAAGCCCACACGGTGAAGATATTTAGACCCAAAAACGGATGAAACCTCTTCCCATTCATCATCATTGCGATGAATTAAATGTGCGCCCTCGATTACCATGTAATCACAATTATAAAAGGTAAACTTTACCAATTCGAGCGGTTTTACCTGCTAATTTGAAATTTGAACCTTTGAGCTTTCTTCTCTCCTGCAAACTTCTTTCTGCTCTTCACGAAATCTTAACAATGGTGACCAGAAACTCTAGCCAAAACTCTCCCAACCCAAACCCTAAACCAAGAGGGTTCAAGTTCTAACCCCAATCCACAACCATGGGGGAAATCCTTCTTTGTTCCCTCGCCTCGATCTCGACTTTTTCAGGACGGGGAGGCGGTTCCTCATGCCAACATCCCTTCCTCCATCACGAATCTGAAATATGTATGCTCGGGACTCGTTACCAGATTCACGACATGTACGCCGTAAGGCCCTCGCTCTCTCAAGAGCGTATGTACCAAATGACCGGGACGGTTGGGTCGCCATGCCGATCCACCTTCTTGGAAAAGGGGTTCGCCACCTCTCCATGTCTTTATCGTTACCTCCTAGGGTTCATAGGAGTGGGCTTTACTCAATTAGTGCCCAACTCCTACATCCACATCCTGGCATTTATTGCCTTTCATCGTGAACAGGATTTCTCCTCCGTTGACATCTTCTTCACCTCTTCTCTGCTTGGAAAGTCTCGAGAACGAGGCTTCAAAATGTTGAGCAAGCGGTCTCCCCGACCCAACACCAGGTTCGAGAGGAGACCCACGATGATACCCTTCCAAAGAACAAGGGTTGGCACGAGAAGTGGTTTTTTATCACGGGGCTCGAGATCTCTTCTCTTCCAGATTGGACTACTTACGATCGGGTCTCTGCGACTTTGGAGACATCTCCAAGGGCGTGAGGGAGATGGCAGACTTTTTGAAGAAGATTCCTCCAAAAGAATGGAGTTTCACACTTGACCAAACAAGCACGGCTATATGACCACAAATGTAAGTTTGAATAACTTTGTAACATAATTTACGAGATATATAAATGATCTGAGTTACGATATATGGTTTTTTGCGGTGTCTCTCGATCAAACCGACTCCTTGGAAGTGAGAGACACGGAAGATTTTTAGCGCGAGGCGAGAATCTGACGATGAGTGAAGAGCATCCGTGAAGAATCTTCCCGGGTTGATCCCCTATACCATCGATCGATCCACCAACTACTTCCTTCAAACCGATGAACCTCAAACCGAGCGAACCCAACATACCCAAGAAAACCTCAAACCTCGTGAAGAAAAAGATCCACCAAACGATCTAAATCCACTCAACGAAACAAACCCCGAAAGTGATCCTAAACACTTCCGGCAACCCCCAAACAAACTTCTCAACCAACCCCGATCCTCCAACTTACGAACCTACCCCGGTGAGGAGGAGCACAACGATATTCCTTTGCACGATCGGGCTAAAGTCCTTCGTGTAAAGAAAATAAGAACTAAAATAACCCCACGACTGCCGAAGAGCTCAGAGTTCCCACCTCTTGGTTTGTCATTCCTCCGACTACGTCCACGAAAATCCACGTGCTGACGATGAACCGGCCGTCTCCATCCCCACTCCATCCCGAAAAAGAAAACATCCATCAGACAGCCACCCCGGTTCATCTTCTGCACCTTCGCCAACCCCGAACCCACTCCTGCTCGGTCCCCTCTCCCGAAACCATACATGTGGACTCCTCGCCAATTCGTAATGAACCCCCACCTTCTCCTTCAAGACAACCAACTACCGAATTTCATCAGGACGCCATGGCCTCCCCAACAATGTGGCCCCGATTCAATGCCCACTTTCCCTTTCAACTGTTCAACGCCTTTGTTCGTGGCCAAGTGATCATCGGTTCGAATGCATTTGAATGGGGATTTACTCAGCGAGGGCATGAGCTACTTGGCGAAGGTAAACGATTCTCTTCTTTATTTCGAATTTATCTTCATACTTATACATCTGAAAACTGATCAAATAATATTGGAAACACATAGGCCAATCTTGTGTTCGGCGTCTTCGTCCCGAGGTCCCTCGAAGTGAATCGAGGAAGAGGCCACGAGGAAGGAGAATGCCCTTTCAAGTCTCGCCTTGGATAAAGAAAAGACTCAACGTGAATGCCTTCTTCATACAAATGAAGGGCTTCAAAAAGAGTTAGCTCGAAGCCAGGGAGATGTGAAGGCCTCCAATGAAGAGCTAAAGTTAATCAAAGTACAGCACGAGGAGATCGTCAAAATGAACATTGACTTAGTTCAGAGGAGCGAGATAAGGATGGAAAAGATCGAGGAGTTAAAGGCTGATGCTAAAATCCTGACCAAGACCATCCATAAACTGGAGGCGGCAGAGACTCGTCATATGAATAGACGGCTCAAACTCGAAGAAGAAATCAGAGAACTCAAGGCTCTTGGAACCTTGGGCCTCCTCTAACAGATGATCTTCTTCAAAACAAATATGTGAAGAATCACCAAACTTCGGATGAAATCAATGGGGAGATAATGAAGATATATTCGAGAGTTCTGAGCTCTGCCAAGTCGTGGCAAGGAGAAGTTTGTCTGCGACCCAACTTGGATCCATCCTTACTCGATTCTTCGATGATGAAGATGGAGCTGAAGGCGATATTCTTGTTTTGTTTTTCTTTAATTTATAGGACTTTGTACAAATTATCTAATATTATAATTAGATTAAATATCAATGAAAAATGGTTTCATTCCTTATGACTTTGGTGTATTTATTTTACGCGATACTCCAATATTAATTTAAATGAAAAGATGCACAAACTCTTTCATGGATGAATCCGAATCATGTTAAGTAACAACTAAACATGTCATATAATGAGATAAGATGAAGTTAAAGAATGAGGCATTCAACTCGACACTTAGAAAAAATTTTAGGTAATAAAGTAAAGGGATACTTATTAATTCTGCGAAGTGTGAGACGGATCCGCTTCATTAGGAATTTGTTTACCCCGAAAGGCCTAACAAAACCGAGAGATGACATTTGCCTACCACGAAGGGCCTGACAAGGTCTAAAGGACAACACTTACTACCACGAAGGGCTCCGACAAGGTCAAAGTGTCGACAATTACTCTACCGCTGCAAATTGTCTCGACAACGTCTTAAAGATGACACTTGCCTACCACGAAAGGCACTGACAAGGTCTAAGTGTCGATAATCCTTCTACCATCGCAGGGGCACGACAACGTCTTAAAGATGACACTTGCCTACCACGAAGGGCACGACAAGGTCTTAAGGACCACTGGTGAAAAGGCTACCATCGAATGGTCGGTGAGTCCACGAACCTCCTAACACCAATGATGTTTACCTACCACGAAGGGCCTGACAAACTCATAAGGACCACCTGCCGAAAAGGCTACCATCGAATGGTCAACGAGTCCACCCGAACCTCCTAACACCAATGACGTTTGCCTACCACGAAGGGCCTGACAAACTCATAAGGACCACTAATGCCTAAAAGGCTACCATCGAATGGTCAGCGAGTCCACCCGAACCTCCTAACACCATTGGCGCTTGAATCCCGATCAAAGAACGAAGACAAGATTTGTTTGAGAAAAAAGAACTTTTATTGATGATGACATAAATATTTACAGACTTCCAATGTCACGACATCATTTTTATCGAAAGTACTTCCTAAGCTCAAGTCGGCGTGCAAGTATTCTTAATTATCGACCCATCTAATGCCTTTCAACCGATAAGTCCCTGGCTTGACACTTGATGATTTCATACTGGTCCTTCCCGGTTTGGCATCGGCTTTCCCATTTCGAGGTGTAGATGCTTGACTTCTCGAGGACAAAATCTCCTACCGAACCTTTGAAACTTTACCCCTTGTTATAATGCTTGGCCACTCTTGACGATAGTCGCCAATTTGATTAAAATTGTTTCTCTTACTTCCTCAAGCAAATCAAGATTGGCCTTGAGCCCTTCCTCATTGTAGATCTCTCTCTGAATTGATTAACTCAAGACTTGGAGATCCAATTTCAACCGGGACTAAGGCATCGATGTACCATAGGCCGCCTAAAAGGTGAATCCCGTTGTAGTCCTCGGAGTAGTTCGATAAGCCCATAACACGCTAAGTAGCTCCTTCCGCCATCTGCCGCTTTGGCCGTCCAATCTGCTGGCTTGATCCCATTCAGCCAGATTTCATTGGTCACTTTAACTTGTCCATTTGATGTGGATGAGCCATGAAGTCTTTCTCACGTCTTTGAATCCCCGATTCTTTCAAAAATGCTTCAAATTTCGATCCCACAAACCGACATCCATTATGCGATATTACCACCTTAGGAATCCGAAACGAAATACTACTGATTCTTTCAAAAATTTCAAGCATTCTGTTCGTTATTAACCTAAGTGGTTTTGCTTCTACCCACTTGGTCATATAGTCGATGGAAACTATAACAAAACCGATTTGACCTTTTGCCTTCATAATGGACCCGATATATCAACCCCCGAACCGAATAAGGGTATAGGAGATAAGATCGAGTATAGTTCTTACGGTGGTCGATGTGAGATCGAATTTGAGTTGACACTTCTCGCACTTCTTGACGTATTCGATTAACTTCTTTGAAGATGGTAGGCCGATGGTACCCTTGTCGAAGTACTTTATAGGCTAATGACTTAGCCGCCATACGGTCGCCATGAGATGCCTTCATGTACTTTCCAGAAAGCATATTCAACCGGATGGAGTCGGGCATTTTAGTAGTGGAGATGAGAAGCCCTTGGAACAGATCCCCATCAATCGTAACAAAATTAGCACTCTTATACTTGATTTTCTTGGCTAGCATCCGATCCGAAGGTAGAACGCCACACGCCGGATACTCTATATATATGGAGTCAACGGTAGTTGGTTCGGCCAATGCACATCACCGATTCATAATGGACACTAGGATGTTGCAAAATTTCTAAGTAAACCGACCCATCAAAGACGTTAACATCCGTAGTGGCTAATTTGGAGAGTCATCGACAATTGAATTGTTATTACGCCAACCCCTCAAACTCGTAGGATTGGAAATGGTGAAGTTGTTCCTTCAATTCGCTAGATATTTGATCATTTTGGGCCTCGAGCTTCATATTCCCGAAAAGTTGCTTAACGACTAATCGAGAATCATCGAAGATGATTATTCTTTGCACTTCAAGACTCTTCGCGGTCGTAACCTCGCAAGTACCGCCATACTCAACCGTTGTTTGTCGCTTTGAACTGAAATCGATGGGCTCGTTGCACCTTGAATCCCTCCGGACTCGTCGAATAATCCTACTCCAATCGACGTCTGTGGTAGAAGACCCATCTCGCATACAAATAGCCCACGAATTCTACCTGGCGAAGAACTACAATCGCTTCTGTTCGATCCTTTACCGCCACAACTTCATCGACTTGAAAACGAGCATTCAACTACAAAATCAGCCAAGGCTTGTTCTTTGATGGCGGTTCGGGGATGATATTCAATGAAAATTGGAACAACTCCATCGTCCGTGCAATTAATCTCCCCGATACCTCGTGTTTGCCCATAATCTTCTTCAAAGGTCGATCAGATATACTATTACCAATCTACCACGAAAGTATTGCCTAAGCTTTGTTAGCAGTTATTAAAGCAAAAGCAAACTTTTCAATGTTCGGGTACCTTGTTTCAAAGATCCCGAAGGACATGGCTTACATAATAAATCGGTGTCTTTACTTTGACTTCAACTTCACGCACCAAAACTGCTCCTACTGCCAACGAACTAGCTGCTAAGTACAAATATAGGGGTTCAGCAGGAGCGGGCTTCACCAACAAAGGTGCCGAAGATAGGTAGGACTTGATGCTCTGAAGGCGTCCTCACACTCAGAAGTCCATTGAAACGTCTTTGCATTCTTCGGACCTTTCAGCGTATCAAAGAATGGTAGACATCTTTCTGCCGACTTGGACATGAACCTCCTTAAAGCTGCAATCCTTCCAGTCAGACGTTGAACATCTTTAAATGATTGAGGAGTTTCATGTTCGGGATCGCTTGAATCTTCTCTGGATTGGCTTCAATTCCTCTCTGATCGGTGACAAGATAACCTGAAATTTGTCGACCCCTGTAATCAAGGTGCACTTAGTGGGGTTCAATCTCAAATTGTGATAACGAATTATCGAAAGCATTCTTCTAAATCATCCAGATGTTTATGCGCACCAACATGCTTTTGACAATCATGTCGCCTCACCACTCCTCCACATTCCCGCCTTGGTGATATCTCGAAGACATGGTTCATCATCCTCCGGTATGTGGCTCCGGCATTGATGAGGCCGAAAAGTCATTTTCTTATAGGCATATACTTAACGATGCGTAATGAACGCCGTCTTCGGTATATCCTCCTCTACATAGAAATTTGATGATATCCGGAGAATCGTCCCATGAAACTTAACAAAGCATACCGAAAGTGGCATCGATGAGTTGGTCGATGTGGGGTAGAGGTAGAAATCTTCCGGACAAGCCTTTATTTAGGTCCGATTAGTAGTCGATGCGAACTCGCCATTTACCATTTTGCTTCGTACCAAAGCCTACATTCGCCATCCATTGTGGGTAGTCGATCTCAAGATGAAGTCGGTACCGCCAACAGTTTTCTAATCTCTTCATCAATTATTCACTGACGTTCAGGTGCGAAAATCCTCCTCTTCTGCCGGACTGGCTTCTTTGACGGGTCTACCTCCAGCCGATGCTCAGCGATATCCCTGCTTACTCCTGGCATATCCTGAGGCTCCCATGCGAAAATGTCAACATAGCATTGCAGGAGCTCCACAAGGTTCGTCCGGAGAGGTTCTGGCAGACCCGAACCTATTTGCACCGTCTTGTTCTCCTTGCCCGGGATGAGCTCTATCTCCTCCGTTTCTTCAGCCGGCATGACCAACGGTTCGGAACTACTCTCTGTGAAGGGTTCGATCTCTATCGCCATGGTCTGCATTTACCTTTGATACTCCCACTCCGAAGTGATCACGGCGTTCTATAACACCTTCTAGCGGATCCAAGTCCCTTTCACCTCGCCAAGCCCGGCCATAGGAAATTTGATTTTGAAATGAGGAATAGAGGTCACAACTTGCAAAGCAATTAAAGCGAGCCTTCCCAAAATAGCATTATAAGCGAGAATCTACGCACAACATAAAATTTGCAAATAATTTCTACATTGAAGTGGGGTCGTTCAAGATGATTTGGTAGTTCAATGGTTCCAACCACCTCGACCGGGTCATTACTAAAACCATATAAAGGAGCCTCCCGTCCTATCTCCATCTTTAAGCCCATCTAGGTGCATCCTCCGATAAGCGTGGGCATCACAGAATATCTACAAAAGACCCATTATCTATCATCATCCGCTTCATATCCACCGAACCCACTTCATGCAGTCAAGACCAATGATCCTCGTGCGGTTCGATGACTTAGAAGGGTAATCTTCATCGATAAAAAGAGATTACTCAGTATTGAATAAGGTCTGTCGGTCTTGAGGACCCGCTGTAGATACGACCAATCTAAAGTAACCGGTACGCTTTTTTCCAACGAGTTTGCAAGTACCCCGGTGATGACATCTACCACGCGCTTTTGCAAGCTTGCTCCGGTCGACGGCAGCTTGCTTGAATTGGTTGAAATTCTTGGAACAGACCCTCATCTGCTCTTGTTGATTAGTTCTGGCGACCACATCTTCGAATTAAAGCCCTTGTACTTTTCTTTCAATAAAGTCCTTCAAACTAACCGCGATCGTTTGTATCACGACACAAGCTTGATGGTAATCACAATACTTACGAAATTCCCTTTCCGGGCTTAATGTTATCTCGAAGTGGTTCAAAATAGGTTGATTCTTAATTTGATCCAAGATAACGTACTTGCGTGTTGAGTGTTGTATACGTCTATTCATTCTCTTCGAAATGAGCGAATTTAACGTCCTCCACCCTGTCTCCAATTGTTATACTTCTTCGACCCGCCTTCGTGAGCGGTCTTTTATTCCCTTCATTCTTTTTTTTTCGTCTCTATCGGTTCTATCCCGATCTGTCTCCTTAAGTTCTAATCCTCAAGAAGGACGTTTGAGGTCGCCCATGCTTCCTCCACCACGATATAACCTTGGCTTTTGTCGGAAGGCTTCAATGAGACTCTTGGTGATGAAACATTAACTTCTTCACCAACTTCTCCGATTTGACCAGATCTAACCCATTCTCAAATAAATTCAACGGCGGCTTGTAGATCGTTCGAATTACATCGGGCCGATCGCTTCACGGAACCTCTTCACATATTGGCCCAAAGACTCGTTCAAAACTATCGAACCTAAGCCAACGAACCATTGGTTTTCCCTTCTTTTGTTACTCCCGAAGCGAGTATAAAATTTATCGCACATGTCGCGCGAAGATGAAATTGAATGCGAGGGCAAAGTCCCCATCCACCGCCGGGCATCCTTTCTCGAGTGTTGTGTGACAAAAGTATGACACTTAGCGACATCGCTAAAGTCATAATAATCCATCGGTCGATTGAACGCTTTGATCAGGGTCATAGGATCCCCAGATCCATCATAACTCTCGATATGGGGCAACTTCGGTGGGGTCGACTTTTCTTAAGAATCTCCATGAAAAAAGGGATGCCTTCTTTCCCGAAGTATCCTTCATTTTTGTACTTGGCTAAGTTCCTTCAAGTTCTTTTAACTCTTTGACGGATACTCTACACCTTCTCGTTGAGATGATGCTTCTTTTTAGCGACTCTTCCTCCTCCGGGTAGTAGGTTTCTTACTGATAGAGCCTTCAATTCTAGAAGGGGGCCTACGATGACGAGTGTCCACGGTGGTGGTGTACCCTCGATAGACTCTCGGGAGTACGATCTCTAGATATGCTTGTCTTTGAGCTCTGGCACTATGGCGACAATGTGCATAACAAGGGCTTTCTTTGTGGTTTCGAGGAGTATGATCTCCGGATCGACCTCTTCGTTTTCCTCCGACCTTGCTCCTTAGAATCGACAGGTGATGTACCCTCCTCGATCTTTGAGGAGTAGGGCTTCGATCTTCTTCTTCTTCGAGTTCTACCGAGAGACTCTCGTCTGAAATGAACAGGTTTTTTCCCACTTGTGTCCTTGCTCTTGGACCGATTATAACCGAGCTCTTCGTCTCTCAACTCGCCATCCGCCATCTGCTTCACCATATCCTGTCGTTGCTTCACGAGTACTTCCATAGCTCTATCCGCCTCATCTACCATCTTAGCCACCGTCAGTGAAGCTTTTTTCGTCCTGGTCCTCTCGTTAGACGAAGTTCTAGGCGAAGTGCCTTCTACTCATTTTTGGCCGTGGCGGACGCTTTCTCCGTCGGGAAGACTAGCCTACGCTTAGCCTTGCCCACCGCCTTGACATCGAAATCTTTAGGTGATCGTTTGAATGTTTACAAGATGAACACTTATTACGGTCCCAAACGATCCTTGTGCAGACACTCGTGGTGTCGATTCACCGGCATCCCTCGTTTGCCGCTTCGTGTAGGTGTTCTACTCTTCACCATGAATACTAACGTAGAAACAAACACGATCAGTGATTGAAAAATACTCGAGACACTAGAACTCACCCTCTCTTTCTACGCCAATGTTAACGCCAAGATCTTTCTCCACGTCTCAATCACCAAGACGCGTCCAGATATCTGCGCATTCGACAACAAGTCAACACCAAAAGCTTGACGGCCGAATTGCCGGGATAGCTCCCGTGAGAGTCGGTATCGGCGATCACAAGGTCAACAATGGAGAAAAAATATTATTTAATGCCTGAGATAGAATAATAAATAATAAATGTGTATGTTACTTACTTTCTTATGTGATCTTAGCCCCATACATACTCCACTCCCGGTTTACCGTGCCACCCATCATCTCCTGACACCTTTTCCCCCACTCCCGGTCATTTCAGCCGAAAGTAAGCAGCCTACTTCCACACCTGCTGCCACTATTTGCCACCGCCGGTCATCTGAGTCACATCCTCATTAATGCCACGTGCGAGAAAGGTGGCGGAATACAAGATAGTCAACTATCACTGACATAATGATTCACTGTCAAAGTTGATTAAGTGACACTTTGATAATGGGCCATTTCAATGATTAAGCCCAAATAATGGAAATGACCCAAATGACCGGATCCAACCGAAAGGACCCAATGAAATGATCAAATAACTGGGCCCAAATCATTTGGACCAACTAGGACAAGAGTAATATGATCCAAGGGAGGAGCCCATTAAGGTTGGCCCAATAAAGAAAAGGATTATGGCCCAACACAAGGTATTCAAAATCTAAACCATGATATTATATTGTGATATATACGAGCCACCACTCAATCTATTCACGCGTGCGTATTACTTATAAAATTTAATATATATATATATATATATATATATATATAGACTTTTAGTTTCTCCATTTAAATTATAACTAGTTTTCAAGGTAGGTCAAAAACATTAAGATTTGTATACCAAGAAAATGGACCTCAACTATCTTGTGAATATAAACACTTGAGTTTTAGGCAAAATCATATCGATTACATGTATACTTAATTTTAACCTATTTTTGAGCATTTGTCGGTTGAGGATGAGATTGATTATATGGGATTTCTAAGGTGCTATTATTAATTTATAAGATCAAAGTACAATTTCATAATTGAAATGAAGGACAAAATTAAGTTTAAATCTTTGTATTTCCACAAAAACACCCCAGACATCTCAGACCGGCTCAGATAATATATATATGCAAAAAATAAGATATATATATATATATATTTTCAATAATGATGATATATATAGCTACCAGGCTAGCTAATTAATTAACTATATATATAGGGAGTTCTTCCATAAAGAATAGCCGGTTGTTATGAGTCTTGTCAGTAACCTCCTTTTTAATGACAGTTGATAAATTAAATTGATGGTTCAGCGATTAACTTTTTTATTTGATAAAGTATGACGAGTTGTTGTGCTAATTATTTACCATCACTATCCTATTTTACATTTTATTAAGTGAATATTAACTTGTCGATTATAGTTTATAAAAGTGAATATTTATTATTAAAATAATCCTACGGTGATATTTGTACTTATAGAAATATTTTTTTTATTTCCGAGGTCAGAAGCTTGTGTTTTTTTAATACTTTTTTCCAAATGGAGTAACATGTATTGAATAAATAAGAATATTTCGCTACTAGGTGGAGATTTTGTATATAAGCTTAATACTTTTTTTTTATTTTTTTTTTTATTTATATTGTCTTAGGAGCTTGTCCTAATAACTTTATTTTTTCTTCTTTTCTCCATTATATGTTATGACTCAAATAAATTAAAATAAAATAAAATAATAAAAACAACCTGGTACCTAGATTTATCATCAATTGAGGAAAAAAAAAAAATCGATATACCAACTCAAGAATTGCTTTGAGCAGATTTGAACTCATGACCTCATACACCAATACCTCGTCATATGACCACCCGAGCACCACGGACCTAGCTGCTAAGTTCAACCAAGGATATATCCTTATAGAAAAACTTCACCATCCCCCAAAATCTATATTCTTGCATTACTATTATATTACGATTTATTATTATTAATAAATTTATATTATTAATTGGATTTTCTAAATAGAAATAAGTTAATATCTATATTTATTATTATCCCCTTTAATATGTTTTCTTATCTTTGTAATAATATCAATAAAAAGATTATTAATATATTAAAAATAAATATCATTCTTTAATAAAATATAAATAATGATCATTATAAATCTTAGTATTATTAGTATTAATAATTTTATTATTAAGCATGATTATTAGTAATGATTTTATATATTAATAATGATTTTATTATTAAGAAATAATTTTTATTATTAATAAAACTAGTTCAATTAGTCTAATAAGTAATGATGATAATTTTTCAAGTCATTTCGTGAAATTAATTTACTTATCGAATTTATAAAGAAGTAAGTATTATTATAATAATAATATATGATTATCAATATTAAATGCAGATTATACCAATACTATTCTTTGCGTAACATTAAGAGGAATAGTACATATTACATTCTTATTAATTAATATGTACATTAGATAACGTTGGATAAGTTCTATATTTCGAGGAATGGAGTAATCTTGCGATTCTTGTAGAGCTCCTACGCGACGCCAGAACGAAAGAGATGTGACATCTTCCAAGCACCACTTCTCTTCAAAATATTACCATTGTCCCTCAACGAAGCAAATAACATACTTGCATATAAAAATGCCACAATCTGAGTGGTTGTGTTGTTTGTTAATCCGAATCTTTTAAGGCACTCAGCGTTAGGATTACCATTTGGAGCCCACTTCACGCATCGGATTACCATTTCGCAAACAAATGATATCAAATGTACTGCACGTACAAAAGTAGTTGGTTAATAATTTTTTAATATTAAAGGACATTATAAAATTAAAATATTTTAAAACTAAACATACCGCAACTTGAACGAATTTCGAGTACATTTCATGTAACTTAATATACTTAGTGTCATCAGAAGCAGTGGGACAATTATGAAACCATCCAATCTTCAATCCGCGAATCAGAACACGCGACAAATGGCGCGTTGATTGGGTACTACACACCCCACATGAATATGTATTTGCATTCAGGTAAAGGTGGACCAACATCTTGGTTAATATACGGATCGCAAAAACTCCATGCAAGATTCGACGTTAGTGCGGGGTACATAATACGCCCAAGATGCATGAAGAATGAATTACGAAACCAAATTGGGATCACCTTCAGATTCCCCGCGACCCATAGTATTCCTCTCTCTGCATCTCAGAGCAACAACATATAAGCGTCGATGATACGCTCGAATATCCAACTCCCAAAAGCCCTAAGGATCAGACCGCATTGTGTTCTAATTCATATAACTGGCGCGATGTGATAAAGGATATAACTCTTCTCGGTGCCACCACGCTTTCCAAACATATGTTTATTTACAAATGTATCCTTCCAATCTTTAAGTCTTTTGGATAAGGACCCTTTTGGTCCATAAGAGATGTGGTCTCCGCGATCTTGTACCGATTGAGACCAAATGTACATTATTATTATATAGCAATAATAATTAAAACCATCACTATTAACATAACTATATATACCTTTGTGAACTAGATCCTCAAGGCCGAAAGTCCCGCAAATGAAGAGTTGGTTGGAATGTAACACTTTCATAGGTTTGGAAGGTTGGAATGTAACACTCCTCGTAGGTGTGGTGGGAATGGAGCTTTCTTGATTACTGTGGGGTGGTACGTGGCTCTCAGATACAACATAATCATTTGTTTCCCAAGCCCTTCATTGAAGTTGTGTGGTATTGGGATCGTGGTCCAAAATTTGTGGGACCCTGTCGAGGTATTTGTTTACCTCTTGCTTCAAGTCGATAGTAGTATTGAAATCCCAATTATTTTTTTTGCGGAACCAACCCTTGAGGCAAAATTGAAAAGCAATTTAAAATTTATCAAGTAACGACTTTGCACTCTCAACTGTCACGCTGTAAGATAAACACAAACAAATATTATTAATAATAAATATGAATAAATGTAATATTAAGTATTTACTCCAATACATGATTTATTAAAGAAGAATATAATTTTATACCATTTTGAATAAGGTGTTGTTGTTGGTCATAATGGCCCGAGGCTCATAATCTGTCGTAATTCGCTTTCACAATCGTTAAGGGTGAATTTTTCAACGCAGTAATTTTCCTATACCGCACTATGTAATCATCTATTGGGACATAATCGTAAATTTCAGCTTTGTTGTCCTTCGAGATGATCCATGATGCCTCTACATCGAAATATATTCCCCTCTCAAGGCCACGCAATCCTCGACATCAATAAATTTAAATTTTTCTCCTGCTTAAGGTCACCATGCGTTTTTTTATCGTTGATGGTATCGCCTTACATGAACCCAAACCGCTCATCACACTTGGCCCCAAGATCTCAAATTCCACAATATCAAAGTGGATCAAGGGACCCCACCGGATCCTAACAACCCGCTTTCAAAATTAAATCCACCGATATCATCATCCCACATTACGTAAGGCCGCCAAACCACATCCCACATGTACTTTAATATCTAACTCCCTCAAGAAACGACAAATGGTGATGGGGAATTCTCACGCCTCACTGTGGTAATCTGCTGGCTTCCAAAATAGACCACGCTAAAGCCCTAGTAACCATAAGGATGATTGTGCCGCTGGTTCGGCTTTCAATCACTTACACGCTCTATAAGCCCAAATTTGTAACAATGTAACACAACCATTAATGTATTTAACTCCTTTCCTAAAGAAGCAAGATATAAAGATCTCAGATAAATATGCTAACACTCCGCATACCTAAGAGTAAAGTTACACAATCTTCGCCATAGCAATAAAAAGACAAATATCGTGGGTGCACACTATTTCTATTCCTATTGTGGAATAATATCACCTCACACACCACAACATGTATGCTTTGTGTGTCTCCTACAACATCTTTACTTCGTGCATTCTCGGGACATTTATTAAAATGTTCGTGCAACCACATCTAATGAAATCAGACCGCGCTTTTTTGAACTGCCAAAATATTCACCAGCTAATTTATCTCCAAAACAATCCCTAAAATAATTCAAATTGGTGATGCAGGGACCCAAGACCCGTCAGAACTCCAAAATAAAGTGAACATCCTCTAACGTGATTGTTATTTCTCCAGTTTAAATGAAACGTATTAGTCTCCTCGCCATCTCTCGACTCAAGCGATATCGCACTAAGATCAAGTTTGGTACAACACCTTGATAACTAAATACCCAAATCCACATTTATTTAAAAGGATTTTTCGTTCTTTTCATCAAAGCCCACCTGATTATATTTCTCGATCAAGATATCGACCAGAGCTTAGTTTTCCTCTATCTCCCATGATATATGTCATCCGATACATGATCTTGCTGATCATGCGATACACTGGATCAATCGGCCCATATTCCCAACTATCCATCTTTTACCTAAAAATACATCAATTTCATATTAGTATTAAGATGCATGACAAAATGAAGTTTAAAGTAATTATTTGCAAAATAGCACGAATAACAATACACCTTTAACATGCATTAAAAAATGAAGAAGCATTACACGACAATAATAATATGCATGTATATAATGTAATAATATTAACACGCATTAAAAGCTAAGAAAAAAAAAAATTAAAAATAAAAACAATAAGAAGAAAAATAAATTAAAACAATAAGTGAAACAATTGAGTACCTTGGAATAAAATAAAAACAATAAATGAAAATAATAATAAAATAAATACTTACTAACGCACGCTTCATCGTAAAAGTTTTCTTTTTTCTTTTTCCCACGATGCGGTAAACCGGACTTAAAAGCGAAACAGCTTTTAATTTTTTATCTTTTTTCCATTTCGATAATGATGACTCAGCAAAATTAAATAAAAAAAACAAATAAAAAGCATCCAACTTAACATAGATTTATGATTAAATGATGCGTAATATGCAGTGAATACATGCATTAATGACACTAAAAACAAATACATACATGGTATTATATCCCTTTAATTCATGAATAATATGAAGGTGATAAAAGCTTATTTCAAACAAAACAAATAACAATAATATGGCATAACAATATCTTATATGCGCAAATAATACATATGAAATGGAGTACCAATAACAATATATCTTACAAAATTTAGGTTCTTAATAATATACTAAATCTGATTCATTGCTTGAATTTGTTGGAAGTTTTTTGCTCCTTCTCTTTCCCAAATACCCTCTC